>CAUYRT010027149.1:0-32325 GCA_963574885.1 Lepilemur ruficaudatus | reverse complement strand
AGCTGGACAACTAAAAATACATAGAAAAAATCAGCTGGGCTTGGTGGCGCATGCCTGTAGTCCCAGCTACTTGGGAGGCTGAGGCAGGAGGATCGCTTGAGCCCAGGAGTTTGAGGTTGCTGTGAGCTAGGCTGACACCACAGCACTCTAGCCCAGGCAACAGAGCAAGACTCTGTCTCAAAATAAATAAATAAATGAAGATAAACAGGCAAATGAATTAAATACAATTTGTGATAAGTGCCATGAAGAACATAAGGCACTGAAATAAAGAATATCTGGTGGGGGCTTAATTTAGATCTGGTGCTCAGCCGAGACCTGGGGCAGGGAAATGAGCCAGCCATGAGCAGGGTGAGGGCCTGAGTTCTAGAAGAAAGCATGGGAAACACCCAGAGGTGGGAATAAGCTCCCCGGTGAGCAAGAAAGACAGTCCCTGCCTTGCAGAGCTCCCCATCCCAGGCCTGTGCTGTCCAATATAGTAGCCACTGGCCATACGTAGCTATGGAAATTAATTAACATTAAATACAATTTAGAATCCAGTTCCTCAGTCACAGTAGCCACTTTTCAAGCACTAATAGCCGGTATGACTAGTGGCTACTATGTTAATGCAGACTGTAGAACATTCCCTCACTGCAGAAAGTTCTGTTGGATAGCATTGATCTGAGATTGTGGGGAGAGGATGGAAGTGAGGGGGAGGCCAAAGGATCCATTAGGTAGGACGGGGGCTCCCTGGAGGAGGGGACGATTGCACTGTGTCCTGCAGACATGTTACATCTGCGAGGAGCAGGGCCGGGAGAGCAAGGCGGCCTCGGGAGCCTGCATGACCTGTAACCGCCATGGATGTCGACAGGCTTTCCACGTCACATGGTGAGAGCCCTGCCCTTGCCCCCTGCCTCCCAAGGTTTGTCATGGCTGGACGCCAGGTGGGTTCATCTAGCTGCTATGTTTTTGGTGCTGGCAGCAGTGCTTCCCTTGGATGGTCTTGGCTTTGCCTCAGCAGGGGTCCCGGAGGGTAGGAGGAAGGTGGCTGGTCTGGTCTGTGGCCACGGCCGTCTCAAGCCGACCTCTCCCGGTTAGTGCCCAAATGGCAGGCCTGCTGTGTGAGGAAGAGGTGCTGGAGGTGGACAACGTCAAGTACTGCGGCTACTGCAAGTACCACTTCAGCAAGATGGTGAGTCCCGGCTGGCGGTGCGCGGTGCACGGAGCAGCCGGTCAGCCACGGTTTGGAGGGCGTGGGCTCTGGGCCAGGCCTGTGCCGGGTGCTGGAAGGACAGAGAGGGAAAGAACCCAATCCCTGCCCTTGAAGCTCTCCATTCAGTGGAGACTAAATTAATTCCAGGGTATGAACGGGAGCTGAACTAAGCAGCCTGTCCCAGAAGACAGAGCTCAGGCCCTGCCTGTCAGAATCTGGGAGGCTGCAAGGAAGAGGCAGCGTTTAAGCTGAGTAGGGGTGGAAATGAGCAAACATTCGTGTGGGAGTCACCATTCACTCTTCCCCAGCCTCTGTACTCAGTTCTTCACATGTGCTATTCTGTGTGATCCTCTCCCCAACCCTAAAAACTAGGTGGACTGTATTTTCCCCATTTTACAGATGAGTAAATGGAGGCTCACTGAGGCTATATAACTTACAGCTGGTGCATGGGATTCAGAACAGGTAGCCTGATTGGAAAGCTCCGTAGGAGCCAAGCAAACAGGGAGAAAGGAGTCCCGGGCAGAGGGGCTGGTGTGATGAAAAGGGCACGCACGTGTGGCAGGACAGGGTGTTTGGTGAGGTAGAGGCAGGAGGTGAGGCGAGGAAGCTTAGGCACTGCCAGAGCTGGGCTCGCTTCCATCCCAGGCTTCAGGGGACCAAGGAGAGGCTGGGAAGGGTATTCAGCTCTGTTCGTGGAGAGATTTGCGTGTTTCAAAAGCTGCATAGTGTCCTGAAGAGAGGTAGGCTGCAGCTTGGACCTCCCCTCGCCAGGCCACAGGCTCGTAAGGCTTGTAAGCAGGAGAGTAACACGATCAGATTTGTTTTTTAGGAAGATTATTCTGGCAGCCGCTGCGAAGCTGGATTGGAAGGGCTGAGGCTGGCGTCTGGGAGACAGCTGCGAGAAGGGGGGTTGGAGGGGTGAGGCTGGATGCTAGAATTGTTTCTAGGTGGACTTGCCTAAGTGTGGGGGTGGCTGAGAAGCAAGAGTTGAGGGTACCATATAGGATCCAGGCTCTACACACTGGGTGGATGGAGCTTGAATACCGGGGTGCCATGAATGGAGGGTGTGGTTGGCTTCTGCGGGGTGAGCGCATGTCCTGGTTTATGCCTGTTGCCCTGGCATAATTACTAATCACTCTCCCCCTTCATTTTCAAAAGTGTCCCGGTTTGGATCATAAATTATACAATCACCTTGGTTTTAGAGTTTGATGACCACTTAGGACAATGTAGGGAGTGTGGTTTGGTTAGCAGGAGGTGCCAAGTAGAGACGTTCAGATTTGGTGGATGTCAGGCCTCCAGGCAGGGCGGTAGTGGCAGCCCCAGGATTATAAGGCTGGCGCTTGAGTCCCCAGGTATCCAGGAGGAGAGGGTGGGCCACCGTGGGAGGGGAGCCAGGAAAGAGAGCACTGAGCAGGGCAGGAGCAGTGCCTAATGCTGGGAAGCCATAGAGCTGGACAAAACCTGAAATTAGCCCTTGGATTTGGCAGTTGGGAGGTAATTGGTGACCTTAGAGGGAGCAGCTGCAAGCCTGGGCGGGGTGAAGCCACAGACTGGGCACAGGGAGTGCCTTTGTCGTGAAGGGATTGGAGGAGGCAGCGTGAGAGTTGTTTGGGTTTTGTTCTTGTCCATGTTCACTGCAGTTAACTGCTTCAGGCTCAGGGTAGCATATCTTTTGGGACAGGAGCAGCCAGTGTGGTGGAGGGGAAAGGCCAGGAACAAGGGAGAAGGGGTCGTGGCTGGAGCAAAGTGTGTGGCTCGGGTGTTGAGCGTATTCTCCCCACGAGGATCCCCTGCACATCCACTGGCACTGTGGAAAGAGCAAGAGCCCCATGCCTTGCTGGGGGCCAAGACATGTCCCTGCCCCTTCTGGGCTTCAGTTGTTGAATCTGTACATTGGATAAGCCGGCTGGAGAAGCTCTAGAATTTTTAGGCTAGAGAATGTCCTTCTGCTGAGCAGAACATCGTGGAGGACATGAGTGACAGACAAGGCAGATGGGGCTGGCCCCCAGGATCATTTGACTTTCAGGAAGCTTTCCCTAAGCTAGTGAGAGGATGGTCTGGCAACTCCTCTCAATTCTCTTCCCCAGAAGACATCCCGGCACAGCAGCGGGGGAGGAGGAGGAGGAGGAGGAGGAAGCAGCGGCAGCGGCACAGGGGGTGGTGGCAGTGGCTTCATCTCTGGCAGGAGAAGCCGGTCAGCCTCACCGTCCACCCAGCAGGAGAAGCACCCCACCCACCACGAGAGGGGCCAGAAGAAGGTAGAGCCCTTTCGTCCACCTCTCCTGCCCACACCCCCACATGTAGACGACTCAAGAAGCCACCACAAGGTGCCCCCAAGTCTTGGCACCTACCCTCTTCTTTCCTCTGGGGCCACTGAGGGCAGGAGGGGGCTTAAGGAAGTGGAAGAGTAGGGGTCCTGGGGGGGAGCTGGGGCCCGGCTTCCCTTTGGCTCTCTGTGTCTATGGTTCCTCCAGGTCCTCCCCATGACATGACAGTGTCCCCACAGCCCCAGACACACGTCCCTGCACAGCACACACCTCTCCATAGTCCAGTTTGTTCATGTGCATGTCTGTGTACCCTCCTGCCACACTTCACATGTGCCTTGCCCCTGTCCCTCTGCTCAGCTCTGTGTCCCAGGTGGACACCCTCGCAGGTGTGTGCTCACGTGTGTGGTGCTCTGTGTCACTGGCATGATAATGGGACAGGCTATTTTTAGCAGGCAGTGAGGGTGGAGGAGGGGCTGTTGGCTCTCCAAGGAACTTGCTGGAGCCATTCCTTCCAGCCAGTCCCCCATCGCTGCCCGGGGGACATGACACCCACAGAGCCCCATCTCTGAAAGGGGGCCAGCTCCCCACACCCACACTTCATGTTTGTCCTCCCAGTACAATATCTGGTCACCTCTCCCCTCCCTAGAGTCGAAAGGACAAAGAACGCCTTAAACAGAAGCACAAGAAGCGGCCTGAGTCACCCCCCAGCATCCTCACCCCACCTGTGGTCCCCACTGCTGACAAGGTACTGCTGCCACATTCAGGAGGGATGGCGCACTGGTCTGCTGGCCTGGGGATGACAGTGGGAGGAGGAGAGATGAGGGGTCAGGGTGCCAGGGACCTGGGGGCCCTCCCCAAAGCTCCAGGCTAGTGGCATGCCCTCTTCCAGCATGGAGAGGGCTCTCGCTCCTTAACCCCACCACTCACTGACCCACCATGAGGGTGGGAGTGGGGTGGGGATACTGGCGGCCAGATGTTCACATCTGCCTCTGTCCAGACAGAGGGCATCAGCACTGGGCTCTTGTCTGCAGAGAGTGGGGTACAGCATCAGGCCTGTTCTCCAAGCTCCTGGGGCTGAAGAACACCCCCACCCAAAGCCTGTCACTTAACCAGAATCCCACCCCATGCACTTTTAGCACAGGCTAAAAGTGCTAACCAAGGGGCATGGAGGGCAGGCCCCTGGACAACACCCAAAAACCCTTACTCACCCCACCCTTCCTAGCAGGGCAAGGCAGGTCAGGTCTGTCTCTTGAAATGGGCAGCATTGGGATTAGCCACGAGCGGGCCCTGCCCTAGGCCAGGGAGTTTCTAATCCAAGCCAGAGCAGTCCTCGCTGCCCTTCCCTGCAACCTGCCACCCTCCCTGTGGGAGGAGAACCCAGGGGGCCTGGAGAAATTGCTTCCTCCTATTGCCATTCTTGCCCCTTCACCTCCACCCTGCCTCAGATAGTTGGCAGAGATCTGGGCATCTGAGCAGAAGGCTCAGGTGTCAGGTTTCCAGGGTGACGTTGCTGTAGCAACTGCCCCAGTAACCCTCTCCCTGCCCTGCTTCCCAGGGTTCACCTGGAAAGCTTGTCATTCATGCCCTCTGACCTTCCAGGGGTCTGCAGGCAGGTGGCAAGAAAGGGCCAGAGATCTGAGAGGTCCCCTAGTAACTGGGTGTCCCTTGCACATGCCAGAGAATGCTGCCTATCCCTCTCCCCACCCCAGCATTTCAGCTACCCTTCCCCCCAGCCCCTCTCTTCCCCTGCTCTCAGAACCACATCTGGCTCCCTTCAGAACTCCAGCTGTTGAAAAGAACAAAGAGGAAGACAGAGACCAGGGCTCCACCCAGGAGGGCAGTGCAAGGGTGGCTCTCATTTCCCCATCCATCCTCCCTCCAGCATTTGTTCATTCGGCTCAGCACAATTTACTAAATACCTGGTCTTGACCAGGAGGAAAAGTGCTGTCCCTGGCAGTAACATGAGGCACGAACTCACCACATGCCAGGCTCTTCTTCTAGAACTGGGGGATGGAAGGGGTATGTGGGGATTAGTTCATTTAGCACCCAAAATAATCCAATGAAGTGGATGTTTTATTAACCCATTTAGTAAATGTAGAAGCCGAGGCACAGACAGGTTCAGTAATTTGCCTGAAAGCACACAGCCAGTAAGCGGTAGAGTGGAGATGTGAACACAGGCAATCTGGCTTGAAGGCTTGTGCTCACCGCCACACGGTGGCTCTGCGGAACATTAATAGCAGCTGCTGCCGTCAGATTTATTGTCATTACTGACCCCATACTATGTATCTGGCATCGTGCTTCTTATAACTCTCCAGGTAGGCATAATTTGCCCCGTAAGGACAGTGGGACTCAGTGAGGTCCAGAGGCTGCGTGACATAACACACTGTAGAGGGCAGAGTCCGCCAGCCTCTGCTCCTTTGACCACCACCCTGCCGCCCTCAAAGGTTACTGAGGCCTCAGACATAGTACGGTACATTCCAGTGCAGAGTGGCAACTGTCAACGGGCGGATGGGTCAACAGTGCGCCCTGGAAATAAGAGGACAGAGTGGCTTGTTCCACCCCCTGTATCTAGGGAGGCTTCCTGGTTGAGGGACTTCCCAGCTGGATTTTAAAGGATGAGAAGTTTCCCAGAAGAATAAGGATAGGTTCTTCTGACAGAGGCTCAGTGAATGTGTGCTCAGCTGGTCTAGGAAGAGCATAGAGGGGTCAGAGGATGGGGCAAGAGCCAGGTGGCTGCAGCTTGGGTGCATGGGGTGGGTGTGGGGGCAACCAGAGTGCCAAGGCTGAGACAGAGCAGCCCATTCTGCTGTGGTTCCCTTCTGTCCACGCCACTTCCCAGCACGGGTCCAGCCCTGAGGCCCCTCAAGTGTTTGTGTGGATGAATGGCCAGACGAGTAGATCAGTACAAACTGGGACGGTTTCCTTCTCTCCCTCACGCTCTATCTCCCTCGCCAGAGGCAAAGGACAGACACCTTCTTGGGTTGTGTGCCCCTCTGCCATCTGCCTCACACCCACAAGCCTCACAGCTCCCTCCCTGTCTCCCCGGTCTAGGAGTCCCCACCGTCTCCCTCCCTGGAAGTCCTTCGCCAGCTCCAGGCTCTCCCAGCTCGCCCAGGGCCTGTGCCCTCCTGCTCCACCCCCAAATCAGGGTGAGCCCACGCCCAGGCGACTGGCACTGAGCCCTTCTGTCTCCTCTTTTCCCTCAGGTCTCCTCCTCGGCTTCCTCTTCCTCCCACCACGAGGCCAGCACGCAGGAGACCTCCGAGAGCAGCAGGGACTCAAAGGGGAAAAAGTCTTCCAGCCATAGCCTGAGTCACAAGGGGAGGAAACTGAGCAGTGGGAAAGGTGTGAGCAGTTTTACCTCCGCCTCTTCCTCCTCCTCTTCCTCCTCTTCCTCCTCCTCTGGGGGGCCCTTCCAGCCTGCAGGTGAGTGTGGGCATCGCAGAGGAGGCTGGGAGCAGGGAAGCCTTTTGTCCTGAGCTTTTCTGGCAAGGGCCTTTGCCCATTGGCTTGCATCTCATTTACTTTTAAGTGGGTTCAGGATAACAGACACGATTCCCCACCCAGTGACTCCTCTCCAAACCCTCCCCTCCATCCTTCCTTCTTGAGCAGGAACTCTCCTCCCCTCCCTGTCAGGGACCAACCAACCGATCCCATAACAATACTCATTGTCCCCACACTTGTGCTGCAAGTTGGCATTTTTAAAGCACCCCCGTTACTGTCATTTCCTATAAGCTCTACAGTCCTGCAGTGAGGTCAGTAGGGTAAGAGTCACTCTCTTCCCATTTTATGGCAAGTGGGAAAGCTGGAGGGGTGGGGAACACTAACACACAGACAGTGGCAGAGCTGGGACGGGAAGCCAGAGCGCTCTCCCCACAGTGCATGCGGGAGTGGGAGGGCGTGAGGGGATCTGGGGTCCAGCTGTAATTCCATTCTTCCTCTGTACAGTCTCGTCCCTGCAGAACTCCCCTGACTTCTCTGCATTCCCCAAGTTGGAGCAGCCAGAGGAGGACAAGTACTCCAAGCCCACAGCCCCCACCCCTTCAGCCCCTCCCTCTCCTTCAGCCCCCGAGCCCCCCAAGGCTGACCTCTTTGAGCAGAAGGTGGTCTTCTCTGGCTTTGGGCCCATTATGCGCTTCTCCACCACCACCTCCAGCTCAGGCCGGGCCCGGGCCCCCTCCCCCGGGGACTACAAGTCTCCCCACGTCATGGGATCTGGGGCCTCAGTGGGCACCCACAAGCGGATGCCCACACTGAGTGCCACCCCTGCCCCTGCCGAGGAGACCCCTGAGACAGGCCTGAAGGAGAAGAAGCACAAGGCCAGCAAGAGGAGCCGACACGGGCCAGGCCGCCCCAAGGGCAGCCGGAACAAAGAGGGCACTGGGGGCCTGGCTGCCCCCTCCCTGCCTGGCGCCCAGCTGGCTGGCTTTACCGCCACTGCTGCCTCACCCTTCTCTGGTGGTTCCCTGGTCAGCTCTGGCCTGGGTAGTCTGGCCTCCCGCACCTTTGGGCCTTCTGGGAGCTTGCCCAGCCTGAGCCTGGAGTCACCTCTGCTGGCGGCAGGTTAGTGACCCCTGGGACTGGAGGGCATTTCGGGGTCCAGCCACTCTAGTGAGGGGACAGAGGCACATACGTGCAGTTAGAAGGCAATGTGATGGAAACTCCTCCAAAGGACAGAGGTAAAGGATGGAGGTGACAGTCAGTTCTAAGACACACCCCTATACCAGGAAAGACTGAAGTAGATTGCCAGCAGGACTTACCAAGTTGTAGGAGGGGGATTAGAAAAGCTAGGAATTCCCCAGCCCTGGGCAGGACAGTTAAATAAGCAGGCACATCAAGTAGATGTCACCCAGGCAAGAAGTGACATCTTTGCAGCAAGAGGGTAGATTGGTGTGTTAAGCTAGGTCCCAGGGTGTACATTCCCTGGGAGGGGCTGTCCCTGCCCCCAGACTGAGGAGGAGTCTGAGGTGGAAGGTGACTGTGTGCTTCCATCTGTGTCCTTGTGCCTATAGGCATCTACACCAGTAATAAGGACCCCATCTCCCACGGTGGTGGGATGCTGCGGGCTGTTTGCAGCACGCCCCTTTCCTCTAGCCTGTTGGGGCCTCCAGGCACCTCAGCCCTGCCCCGCCTCAGCCGCTCCCCCTTCACCAGCACCCTCCCCTCCTCCTCTGCTTCTATCTCCACCACTCAGGTGAGACTGTGCTTCTGGGCTCCTCCTTCCCTGGGCAGGTTGGGGACAGACTGCAGAGGACCCCAGGCCTCCCTGGGAATTTGAGAGATTGGACTTGATTGCAATCAGAACTCCCCCACGGGTCCTCTCTCCTCCCCAGCATGCCTAGTCCCTCACACCCCATCACACAGTTGTGCCCTAGATCCAAGAATAACCACCAGCCCGGATTCTACCTCCCTTCCCTCAGGTGTTTTCTCTGGCTGGCTCTACCTTTAGCCTCCCTTCTACCCACATCTTTGGAACCCCCATGGGTGCCGTTAATCCCCTCCTCACCCAAGCCGAGAGCAGCCACACAGGTATGTGAGTCTCTGACCCTGTTCTGTTTTCTTCCCAAAGGCCTGAATGACACCTATCACCTCATTTGACCTCAGAAAGAATGGGAGGGTTTTCTGGCTGCCCCCTCCCTCTGGCCATTGCCATCCCTGCAAAAAAAAAAAAAAAAAAATTTACATACAACAAACCAGGTGGGCAGGGCAGGGCAGGGCAGAATTGCTGCTGTATTTTACAGAAGAAAAAGGCAGAGGGATAGATAAATGTCTTGTTCCAGGCAGTTGAGGTAGGGAATGGCAGAGGCAGAGCTCAAATTCTGGTCTCCTGACTCCAAACCCAGTGCTTTTACCGCTGCAGCCTAGCTCCCGCTGGCCTCAGCGTGTTACAGAGGACCCACCAGTTGGGCAACCTGCTGTCCGGGTATTTAAGAGTTAAGGGGGCGGGCCACAAGCTCCCCGCCCTCTCCCTGGAGAGTCAACCCAGCCCCAGGGAGCTAATTGGCGCAAAGACACCACCGGTCAGGCTAGGGGGTGGGGCTTACTGTTAGGCTGCCAGCTCAAGTAAGTCTTCTTAAAGGGGCCAAAGTATGATTCTAGCTTTAAGACACCCAGGGAGTAGGGTGACTATATTTTCTCAATTCAAAGCGGGATTTTGTGGCCCATTGAAAAGTTTTGTCTTCTAAATGAGGAGTTTATGAATATAAAAAGCCATACAAAGCTAATTATGATAATTAATTATTAAGGGCTTGCTGCATACCAGCTAAACACTTTAGCTAAACACATTTATTACCTTCTTTTTTTTTTTTTTTTTTTGAGACAGAGTCTCACTCTGTTGCCCAGGCTAGAGTGCCGTGGCGTCAGCCTAGCTCACAGCAACCTCACACTCCTGGGCTCAAGCGATCCTTCTGCCTCAGCCTCCCGAGTAGCTGGGACTACAGGCATGTGCCATGATGTCCGGCTAATTTTTTCTATATATATTTAGTTGGCCAATTAATTTCTTTCTATTATTAGTAGAGATGGGTCTCACTCTTGCTCAGGCTGGTTTTGAACTCCTGACCTTGAGCGATCCGCCTGCCTTCGCCTCCCAGAGTGCTAGGATTACAGGCGTGAGCCACCACGCCCAGCCTATTACCTTCTTTTAATCCTAATAGTCATTTCAGAGAGGCTAGTTACAAGGTCACACAGCAAGTTAGTGTCAAGTTCAGGTTCAATCCAGATCTGTCTTGGCCTCAAATATTTATAAGCTTCCAGGAAAGAAATTGGGAGGTGGATCTGAAGGTAGTGAGGCAGCAAAAGCCTTTCTGCCTAGAGAAAAGGGAAGGGAGCAGATGTCAAGGCTTTGCCTCCCAGGGGGCAGAGTTTCGGAGCCAGGGACCTTGGTGCCTTACCATCTTGAACTGCCTGCCAGTCTGGAGAAGGGGGTCTGCAGTGAGGGCCCAGATCCCCTACCAACCCCCCTCCTCCCCATGAGACCCTGAGGCAGAAGGTACCTTTCCCCGCTGATCCCTGTCTTCCCTTCTCTTTCCAAGAGCCAGACCTGGAGGACTGCAGCTTCCGATGTCGGGGGACCTCCCCCCAGGAGAGTCTGTCTTCCATGTGAGGGAGGGAGGAGGCGGCGGCTTGGGGAAGGGCTGGGAGCGGGGAAGGAACGACAGTCAAGGGAGGAGGAGGTGGAGAGACCGGAACTCCTGAGGGGAAAGAGCGGGGATCCTGACCAGGTCAGGTCAGCCTGAGTCCAGTTTTCCCTCCAACTGCAGGTCCCCCATCAGCAGCCTCCCTGCACTCTTCGACCAGACAGCCTCCGCACCCTGTGGGAGTGTCCAATTAGACCCTGCAGCCCCAGGGACTACTAACATGGAGCAGCTGCTGGAGAAGCAGGGCGATGGGGAGGCCGGTGTCAACAGTGAGGAGGGGTGGCACTGGGCAAAGAGACCTGCCCTAGGGCCCCAACTCTTGTCACCTTTCTCCCGAGTTCCCCACACACCTATAAGGTTCTGCCCCTAGGCGCTGCCCCACCTGGACTCCAGGCAAACGGAGGGGGGGGCCTCGGGGCCTCACCTTTAACCCTTGCTAGGCCTTGCTATCTCCCCGCCCCCTGCGCCCCGCCTTTGGCTCTCATGGCCTCTTGGCCCAGACCTTACCAAACCCAGAACCCTAAGTTCCGCCCACCCCTTCTCTCCCAATCACGTGGCCTGGACCCCCCGCGCCTTGGTCCCCATCCCTGGTCCTCACACCTGGCTCCCGAGGTCCCACATCGCCCCTCTGAGCTCACTTGTGTCCTTCATTAGGCTGGCGCCTTTTCGAGGTCTGAGTCCGCTCTCCCCAGGCCCCGCCCCCACCCCTCTGGCCCCGCCCCCATCCCATAGTCTGGGGCCTCAGGCGCCTTCGCTCTCTGCAGTCGTGGAGATGCTGAAGGCGCTGCACGCACTGCAGAAGGAAAACCAGCGGCTGCAGGAGCAGATCCTGAGTCTGACGGCCAAGAAGGAGCGGCTACAGATTCTCAACGTGCAGCTCTCTGTGCCCTTCCCCGCCCTGCCTGCCGCTCTGCCTGCCGCCAATGGCCCTGTCCCTGGCCCCTATGGCCTGCCTCCCCAAGGTAAGGGGGTCCCGCCCAGCCCGGGGGTGGGGGCCCATGCTGGCAGTTGGAACTGGCCTTAACTCAAGCCCCTGACCTCCCTCCCTCAGCCGGCAGCAGCGACTCCTTGAGCACCAGCAAGAGCCCTCCGGGGAAGAGCAGTCTGGGCCTGGACAACTCGCTGTCCACATCTTCCGAGGTGGGCGCTGTCAGGAGTTGGGGCAGGGAGGAGCAGGGAGAGACTCCTCTTCCAGGACCCATCTTTACCCTGCAGCTGTTGAAAGCTGGGCAGTGAAGTGATTGGCTGAGCGATTGATTGAGTCATTCGTGCATCCCTCAATCAAGTAATGTTTATGAAGTGCCTACTTAGTGCCAGGCACTGGCTAAGCAATCAGTGAGCAATACTGACATAATCGTGCTCCTGAAGATATGCTAAATCCACAAAAACAATGAATAATTGCAAACTGGGAGAAGCGCTAAAATGGAAATAAGTTGAAGGCTGTGCAAGAATGGAGGGAAGGGTGGTTCTGTGGATAGAAAGTGGTTAGGGAAGGTCTTGAGAAGTGTTTGTGAAGGGTTTATTACAGCGCCTCACACGAAATAATCCCTGTGGTGGTTGGAATAGCAGTTGCTATTGTGTTGTGGTCATTTTGGGAATCTAACAAACTGGGTTCTTGTTTTCTTCCTGCCATTTAGTAACCGTGTGACTTGGGCAGTAATAGTCATCATAATAACTAGCATTAATTGCACACTTGCCCCTTGCCATGCCCTGTGCTAAGATTTTTAAAGCATCGATTTAGTTTTCCCAATAACTTGTAGAACAGGTACTACTGTTACCCCCAAATTATGAGTGGGTGGACCAAGACGACCCAACTGAGTCCACCCAAGCCATTGGATTATGGAGACTGAATTTGAACCTGAGCCTTTCACTCCAGCTGTAGTGCTCTTGCCTGCAGTTACTTAACCTATCTGAGAATCAGTGGCTTCACCCATAAAATGGGAATAACGAGATAGCACAGGTCAAGTACTAAAACCTGTACCTGCTTCCCCAGATGGTCACTGCCATCATCATTGTCCATTATTAAATGAGGACAATGAGGGATGCTGGGCCCCCAGGAAGGAGTCAGGAAACATGATCTGTGAAGCCCATTTGGATTCTTAGCCTTCATCCCTGGGCCTTGTTGCTTCCTCCAGGGTGCCCGGGGGTGAGGTGGGGGTTGTGTTCTGTGAGACTGCTGGTGGGTGCTGGGCCAGGGGCCAGGGGCCAGGAAGGTCATGCTGGCCCTCTGACCCCTCCCTTCCCCCTCCCTCCCCAGGACCCACACTCAGGCTGCCCGAGCCGCAGCAGCTCGTCGCTGTCCTTCCACAGCACGCCCCCACCGCTGCCCCTGCTCCAGCAGAGCCCTGCCACCCTGCCCCTGGCCCTGCCTGGGGCTCCTGCCCCACTCCCGCCCCAGCCACAGAACGGGTTGGGCCGGGCACCTGGGGCAACAGGGCTGGGGGCCATGCCCATGGCTGACGGGCTGTTGGGGGGACTGGCGGGCAGCGGAGGCCTGCCCCTCAATGGGCTCTTGGGGGGGTTGAATGGGGCTGCTGCCTCCAACCCTGCGGGCTTGAGCCAGGCTGGCGGGGCCCCCACGCTGCAGCTGCCAGGTTGTCTCAACAGGTGAGGGAGAGCTCAGCCCTGGGGAAGGGAATGGGGAGGCTGGCTCTGGGAAGGATATCCCCCAAAACACCCATACTCCCCCAAAAGGAAAAATGTCCTCTGGTCTTACAGGGTATATAATCCTAGTCATCTGTTGACTAGACTGTTAGATGTGAATGTCTGGATGGTAGTTCTCCAGGGACAAAAGAGTCTATTTCCTGTCCCCTCCCTAGATTTTCCTTCTGAGACAGTCCTTCCATCTCACTTGTACCCCTCCCGCTCCGTGCTCTGAGATCCCACATTCCTCCTCTCCTCTCCTGGGCTCAGGGCGTCTGGGGGCTTGTGGGGTGGGAGCAAGAGTGTTTCCCTGGCCATTCCCCAAGGTCTGTGTGTTGTCCCCCTGCCTTAGCCTAACGGAGCAGCAGAGACACCTCCTTCAGCAGCAAGAGCAGCAGCTCCAGCAACTGCAGCAGCTCCTCGCCTCCCCGCAGCTGACCCCGGTAATGCCCCCTTTTCTGGCTGCCTCAGGCGCCCCTTGCACCCTGGTCCCCAAGCTCTGTCTGGAAGGGCCCATCTCAGAGGGCCTGGGCTGGCCCAGGGAGGGCAGGAGCAGAAGGGAGGGAGGGAAGCTCCAGGCTGGGCTGAGATCGAGCCTGTGGGACTGGGGCTGGGGCCCTGTGGAGCAGGCCAAGGACACAAGGACTGTTCTCAGGAAAGGGCTGCTGTGGTGGCCCCAGATTACATCCTAGTGAGAGGACCTGGAGAGTGGCAAGTCCTCTGTCACTGAGCATTTCAATCCCCAAGGATCTTCTAGGGAAACTCCTATGTGGAGCTTCGGTGGTTGAGCAGGTGACACCCCCGTCAACCAGAGCAGCAGCTTTTGGGTCTGTCTTGCACATTGGGTTCTGCTGAGATTGCCTTTGGTGAAAAGGAGCTTTGCCTTTTAAAATTGAGGGGGTGTCTCTCTGAAGCTATTGTAGTTTTGGGGGCTACTCAATTCACCAAAAAAAGAAAAAAAAAAAGAAAAATGAGGCAGTAGAAAACAAGAAAAATAAATATTTTCATACAAAGAAACATTAGAAAGACAGGAAACCAATTCAACTGGTTACTTATCAGAACCAGATGGGAACAAGGGTAAGAACAAGATTTCTTAAGGTGTAAAGTTTGATACATTGTTTTGGTTTTGGGGACACTGAGAATGCTTTGCCTGATCAAAGCAAAAATAAATGAATGTTAAATGTGAAAAACAAAACAAAAAGAGGGGGAGTTGAAAACTATGGACCTAGTTTAGTGTTTTTCAACTTGGGGTGAAACCACTCTCCGGGCATTTGTGGTTGTCTTAGCAACTGAGGAATCGATTCAGTGGGCAGAGAGGGGATGTTCAATATCCCACATCTGGCCGGTATCACACCAGTGGGCAAATACTGATGGCGTGTGGCTTTTTCTTGTCTGGATGGGCAAACTGAGGCCCAGAGTAGGAGGTTAGAGACAGAGGCTTGACTGTCTCACAGGTCTCCTGCCTCATGGTTCCACGTGATGGGTTGGGGCCCCGGCCAGACAGGGCAGGCAGGCACGGGGAAGATACCCCAGGGACCATTGGCCAATGAGCAGTCTGGCCCCCTTGCAGGAACACCAGACTGTTGTCTACCAGATGATCCAGCAGATCCAGCAGAAGCGGGAGCTGCAGCGGCTGCAGATGGCCGGGGGCTCCCAGCTGCCCATGGCCAGTCTGCTGGCAGGAAGCTCCACCCCGCTGCTGTCCGCAGGCACCCCTGGCCTGCTGCCCACAGCATCTGCCCCACCCCTGCTGCCCGCTGGAGCCCTAGTGGCTCCCTCGCTTGGCAACAACACGAGTCTCATGGCCGCAGCAGCTGCGGCTGCAGCAGTGGCAGCAGCAGGCGGACCTCCAGTCCTCACTGCCCAGACCAACCCCTTCCTCACCCTGTCGGGGACGGACGGCAGTGGCAGTGGCCCCAAAGGAGGGGTGAGTAAGGGGTCGGGGGCTTTCCTGTCTCCCTTCTGACGGATGGGCAGAGATGGACCATCAGAAAGTATATCCTAGGATGCATGAGCAGGGGAAGGAAGCAAACCCTAGCTCAGCGAAGTGCCCTGCCCCAGACCCCAGAGCCTCTGCTTGCACATGGGTGCCCTCCTGCAGGGCTAAGAAAGATCCAGTCTGAGCATGGGCTAATAGAAAAGGGACCAATTAGAAAATAGCCTTCTGGGAAGACCAATTAGAAAAAGCCATTTCCTTTCTGAGCAGACCAATTAGGAAAAGATGACCCTCTGGGCGGATCAGTGTGAGAAAGGCCTTGGCTGGCTCAGGGCCACTCAGCCGGGTGCCCTTGTGCAGGGCAGTTTCCCCACCCCCACACTGGCTGCACCACTAAGCCAGCGCCCAGGCCAGAGGCTCAGTCGGCCCCTCGCACCCCACAGCAGCTTTCTTGGCCCGGGAAGCTGTTCTCTGGTGTGAGGGCCAGACACCTCCAAACCCCCAGCCTCCCTTCCTCTCTTTCCAGACCGCTGACAAAGGAGCCTCAGCCAACCAGGAAAAAGGCTAAACCTACCCATACCCCTTCTGACCCCCAAAGTGGAGGGGGCAGATCCTGGCCTGAGGGGTTCTAGCCTGGAGCAGGCACCTGCGCCCAGACACTGGAGAGTCCCGGCCCAGAGCCTGTGTGGAGGCCCAGGGAGTGTGGGGAGCTCCTGGTGCTGAGGACTGAGACAGAGGGGAGCCCCTTCCAGCTGGGCCCCTGCGCTCTGTGCACTCTCCCCTGTGTGAGAGGCTTATAGGAAGGACAGGCTCCAAGCCCACCTAGAAGTCCCCACCCTCAGAAAATGTTTTAGGGTCCCCCAGAGAGCATAAGTAGGGGACTGGTTGGACCTGTCACATAAAATGGATCAGCACTTGAATGGGGAGAAGTAGAGGGTCAGGCCCTGGGCCTGTCTGTGTGTGGAAATCTTTTATGGAAGAAGGGCTGGCCCGACTTTACCTGCAGTTCTTTCCCGACTTGGGCAGATGGCGGAAGGGATCCCTTGGAATGTTTCTCCCTATCCCTTCCCCACTGCGGGTCACAAGCTGAGCTTGTAAAAGCCCACAGATGGAGGGGGCTGAGGAAGGGGCGGGATAGCAGCATACTCAGCCCACGCCTCCCCCACCTCTTGGGGCTCCAGTGATGGGGAGGGGAGGGCGGTTGGCGGAGGCCCCAGCCTTCCTTGGTGTCCCCCGTGTTTGCACTATTGGATTTAGGAGTGCCGAGGGTGGGGAGATGGAGCTGCCCGACTCATAGAGAGTGAATGAGCGCGTGCCTGTGTGTATGTGTGTGTGTGCGTGCGTGTGTGTCTGTCTGTCTCTCTCCCCCTGGACCTGGGGCAACACGGGCAGGGATAGGAGCGATGGTCAGATGATGTGGCACCAGAGCTCCCAGCTCTTGTTTGCACCCTCCCCACTTCACCAACTTTGGTCCCTTTATAGGGCATAAATGGTTAACAAAAACCAGAACAGTACTCCAGAATTGGAGAGTAACTGGGGGCTGGGGGCTTTGAATCAGGGTAATATCCTGCCTTCCCTCCCCCAGACCCCACATGGTCTCAGGGCCCCCTTAGGGCCCCTTTCCCCACTGATAGCTTGGTCCTTCTTCCCGGGCACAAGGGGAGCCCCAGGGCTGGGGGAGAGGGCAAGGGGGTGGGTAAAGTGCCACTTCTTTTAGCAGAAGCCTCCCTCCCAGAATTAGCCAGCCTGCCTCCAGCACCCCCCCCCAACCAACCAGGGGAGCCGCTTAAGCTGACCTAACCGCCGTCCCCTCACCCACCAGCTATTTCCCCCCCGGGATGTAGTGGGCAATTCTCATCTTAAAAGAGCCCCCACTTGTCCAGGGCCTCTGTGGCGGAGGCCAGGTGGGGCTGTCAGGAGAGGGGGAGCGAGGCCTGTGTTCTGTCGCAGTTGCACTGGGTTGGAGCCGAGGGGAGGTGTCTCCAGCTCTCCCTGATGGCTCCTGTCTTGTCAGTCGGTCTCTTTGCATGTGTGGATTTATTTGTGTGTGTTTCTGTTTGGGTTTTTGTTGTTGGGGTTTTTTGTTTTTGTTTTTTTGTTTTTAAATAAAGAAAGAAGTGTATATTTTTGGCAACAACAGAAACGTAGTGCAGATATATTTTTGCCTGTGCTGCTCAACTTTTTTTTTTCTGATACTGAAAATAATATTAATATTCCTGTTGATAAGACTTTGTAAGATGTTAGGGAGCTGATAATGGAGGGGGTGGGTGGGGCTCCTTCAGAGGCAATTTCTTAGGCACTTGCAAGGGCTTGGGGGAGGGGGGAGGCAGTTGTGATGACCTCAGAAATACTTTTTATTAATGCTAAATACCAGTTAGAAAGAAATGATAGAATTCAACATTGTATTTACCTTAATCTATTAAGCTCTATAACTCCCTGCCTCCAAACCACTGAAAAGAAGAAAACAACCTTCAGAGGTTCTTAGAGTTGCTCATTCACGCCCCACCCTTGCCCTAGGCTGGCCCACTTAGAACTGAGGTTAACTTCTGTTCTGGAAGGTAAGGGAAGTAAATCTACCCCAAGGCTGCTGTGTTGAAGAGAGAGGTCCGAATGATTTAGTGCACTGGAACCAAGACCCCCGACACACCCTGCCCTCCCCCAGCCCAAAGTCTGGGCTTCTCCAGCTTTCCCAAGCCCTTTGCATTCGATGCTGTGGCAGATTGTCAGGTTAGATTTGAAGAAGGGACCCAGCCTGGGTGTGGATTGGTGCTGTGCACCGCCCACCACCCGTGCCCATAGCCCTTAGAAGTAGTGGCATTTCCTTCTGAGGGAGCAGAAGGAAAGGTCTGGGAGGAGCAGGACGCCAATGCCAAGGATGGCTGTAATGACCTCACCCTCTCCCAGCCTCAGTCCCTTCTTTGACAGTGAACTTAAATTGGGGGGTGGGAAGGGACTCAGATTTTTAGATCTCTGTCTGGGGGAGGGGAAGGATGTGGTTTGCAGAGCGGAAGCAGGGTTGGAAGATGCATGAAGAGTGGAGCTCTGTGTGTCACAGCGAGGAGGGTGAGTGGGTGTGCGTGCAGAGCTGCTGTCTGCTGCGGGATCACAACTGGTGCGGTGGGCAGAGCTGGGAGGGACCTGTCTTTAAGAGTCATTTGCTCCAAGCCTAGCAGGGGCGGGGGCAAAGGCTCAGTGGCAGAGTCAGGACCAGCCCTCAGGACCATGGCCTCCTGGTCCTGGGCTCCCCTTCCCCACTGTGTGGCCTCCACATGGCTGGCTGTTCTGTGCGTGTTGTGTGGCACATGGTGTGAGTGCAGGGCTGTGCCTAAGGCAGGAGGGTGTCCCATAGCACTGACGGTCTTAGCTCGGAGCTGACGGATCCTCTCCATAGACGACACACTTGAAGGGTCCTCTTTTCCTGTCTGTGGGTATTTCTCCTCTGGCTGCCTCCAGGTGCCCTGCCCTGAGGCTGCCAAGAGGACCCCTGCCCATTGTCGTACTGAGTTCTAGGGAAGTGCTCACCTTGGATTCTTAGGAAGGGCCTAGAGGAATGAGGGGAGCCCAAGCCCCCTGAGAAAGGTCCCAAACTGGAAATACAGGTTTTCAAAGGCACAGGCTCCCCCTGCCAGCTTCTGGCATCTTCCTTGGTGTGCGGTGGGCCAGGTCAGGTGGGCAGCTTGCTCCCCTTCTCCCTTTGTCCCAGCTTACTTCCCCGGGAGAGGTGCCTAGAGGGACTGCCATTTCTTCACCTGGGAATCTGGAGGAAGGTGGGGAAGTAGCCTTGGTATCCTCCTGCCACATCAGTCGGGATTAAAAGTGTCTAGCTCCTGACCACTTTGTCTTGATCTACTGAAAACTCGGGGACTGAGGGGTGCTCTCTTTCCTCGTTGTTCACTTTCTCAACGTGGGACTTGGGTGGTGGGATTGGAGACCCAAGCCCTGGCTCCCACGGCCCCCCTTTCATCCCAGCCTGTTTCCATGTAGCAGACCCTTCCTAGGGAGCGGGGAAGGGAAGCCACAGATTGCAAACCCAGGGGCTCCTTTTTCATTCTTTCTAAACCTCCTTTATATCCTCAGCCCAAAAGGCAATGCCCCCGCCACCTCCAAGCCTGGAATTGTGCATAACCCGGATCTTGTATCTTTGTATAACGGATGTTATTTGTACGAAGGGCAGTTCGTAAACAGCACTTGTTCTTTTAATAAAAGAATGTTTTGCAAAAAAAAAAAAACCAAAGAGACGCTCCTTGCTCTGGCTTTATTGAAGGGAAAGGGATGTGGGTGCCAACAGTGGAGCCTGCGGGAAGGCTGGGAGCGGGTATGGTCCACGACATAAGGGGTATGGTCAGCACTTAGAGCGCACCAGGCACCCGGGTGCATGTCGAGGACGCAGGTCCCCACGCCACACCCCCCGGAACGCGGGCTGCAGGCCCGGGCGGGCGGGCTCGGCTCTTCGCCGGCTCCGGGGCGATGAGATGCGCCCCCGGTGCGCTTCCGGGAGCGGGGCCTTAGGCTCTTCGTGGGAAAACGGCTCCCAGGAGGGTCCTCGCTCCCACGGGGGTGGCCTCGGGCGGCAGTGCTCAGCGCCCGGCATTCCGCAGACAGGCCCGTCCTAAAGGGGGCGCCGGGAGCGGCCCGCGCCACGCCGCGGGGACCCGAAGAGGCTGTCTGGTGGGCGCGGCGGCCCAGTTTCCAGACCCCGCAGGCCCCGGCCCCTGCGCGTGCGGAGCCCCGCGGCGTCTTCCGGGCCGAGGCGGGGCCGGGCGGGCGGGGAGGCGGAGGGAGCGGAAAGGTGACCGGGCGGGGCGGGACCGGGGGCGCGGCGCTCCGGGGACCGTGTGCGGCGTGGGGGCGATGCTGCGGCCGGCGGCGCGCGGCGCCTGGGTGAGCACCCCATGCCCAGCCCAGGTCTCTTCTCTTGATTCAGGGAGCCCCCGTCCCCGGCCAGGCCCGGTCCCAAGCCCCGCCCCGTCCCAGGCCCAGCGTCCCCAGGACCCCGCGGAGCCGCCAGCTTCGCAGCTCTCCACTCAGCAACCTTTCCCCGAGCGCCTGCTGGTGCCAGGATCTCCCCAGCAAGACTCCTTACCTTGTGACCCCTTTTTCGGACCCTCACTTCTCCCACTCCCCTTTAGCCTGGTAGCTCTTCCCTCCCTGATGGCTTTCCCCGGCCTCCCCTTGTCAGTGATTTTATTTTTCTGTTTCCAAACCACCGTCTTGTGATGCCTGTGTGCCTTGCAGAACCTGAACCAGAGGCGGGACATCTCCTCCTGGCTAGTAAGTACCCCCAGCCTCCTCTCCTCCTGCACAAGTCCCCCCGGCCCGGAGACCAGGGAGTGGAACCAAGAAGAATACAACAGTATTCTCCAGACTCCAGGCTCCCAGTGCCTTGCCTCTTTCACCCTGACGGCTCTAGAGGAGGTGGAGTGGACCAGAGGGCACTGGGCAGGGAGCCCAGCTTTGGCGCTGAGCACAGCAGTGCCTGATTAACTGAGCCCCAGGTGTGGGTGGCCCTGCTGTAGGATGGCAGGATCTGGGCCCTCCCTCCCTAGCACCCAGGTAGGAGCCAGGGTTTGAGGGAGGGTAGCTGGACCCTGAAACCTGAGTGCCTGCATGGCCTTGAAATTTCTTCTCTATCCAGGGCTCAGGGTCCTTAATGGTGTCATGGGGGGAATGTCCTTGCTGGGTTGCATCATATCATTCTCCTGTGGAGGAAGCCTGCCAAGCCCCCAGGCCAGTGGGAAACTGGCAGGAAAGTGCTTCTAGAGTTTGAGCTGACCCTGAGTGCCTCATCTTCCCTGGCCCCAGGCCCGGTGGTTCCCCAAAACCCCAGCCAAGTCCGTGGTGGCCCTGAAGACGCCCATCAAGGTGGACCTGGTAGCTGGGAAAACCTACAGGTGGTGTGTGTGTGGCCGCAGCAAGAAACAGGTGAGAGACCCTACCCCGACTTCCCGTTGACCTATGATACTTCTGGTTAGGGGACAGGATAGTGTCTCCTGGGAGTTCCCCCCCCCCCAACATGGACCTCTTCTTCCCACACATACCTGAGGTACACCAAGGGGGCTGGGAGGTGAAAGAATTCTGGAGGGCCAGTGCCACCAGCAGCCTTGAGCTCGCTTGTCTGCATCTACCCCTTGAAATGAAGCTGGAGAGACAGAAGGTCACACAGCCAGGCTGGTAGAGCCTGGCTTCTGGACTCTTCTGGTCTCTTTCCTTCTCAGAGGCACCTTCCTGGGCTCCCGGCTCTAAGGCACCAAGAGGCGCATCTGTCTCTTTCCCTCGCTCCTTCCTCCTTCAGGGAAGCTTCTAGGCCATAGGTTCCCAGGCCCTTGACCCCAATATTGGGAAGAGATTCTGCCCAGGCTCTCCTACTCCCAAAGCTTCCCAGCCTTCCCCTGTGCCCCTCTCCAGTCCTCTTCTTCCAGAAAACCCTTCCCTTTCTGTTAACAGTTGATGTGACTTTCCTGGTTGCCCACCTGCTGTCTTCTAGCCTCGTTGCCTGCCCCAGACCCCTTCTCCCTGCTGCCCCAGCAGGAACCCTGCCCATATTCTTAGCCTCCCGGGCGGGCCCCTTTCCTTCCTGAGCTAAGCTCTGAACTTTGTTCCTCCAAGCCATGTGGTACGGTGTCCGCAACCCAGGGTCCCGAATCCCACTTAGGTGTACCTGTCTCTGCCTCACGTCCCTGGGCCAGGTTGCTGATTTTTATTGGCACAATTCTCTCACCTCTCCTCTCATCCCACCCTGGTTCCCAGGTCAAGAGGCCTTGGCTCCAGCTCAGCCACTAACCACTAACTGGCAAATCAAGTCACCTCTCTGGGCCTGTGTCCATCCCCCAGTTTCTGCTTGAACAGCTGCTGGGAGGATGGGGAGTGCCCTCCTGCACCAGGCAGCTGGTTTGCTATGGGACCTCCCTTCCTCCCTGTCATGCCACCTGTTGCCTGGAGCCAGACAGAACTGCTGTGGCAGTGTTAAGGCACGCAGGGGCTCTCCAGCCCAGAGAAGTTTTTATCCTGGGAACATGAGAAAGAAAGAAATTTCATGAACCCACAGAGACTCAGAGCCATCAAAAAAAGCCTATTAGCGTAAATGTTGCTGATACCGGAGGTCACCTTGAAAATTCTGTCCTTGTGTCCTGGCTGCCTAGGCTCCCCAGGGACTAGTGCTGTAAAGATATGTACTTACTGAACACTTACTACAGGCAAAGTGCACGATGACCATTATATAATTTCCTTGTGACAACCCTACTCATTACCCCCACATTACATGAGAGAGGTAAATTAGTGAAGCCAAGCAGCCTCCCTCCCAAGCCTGGGCCCCCGAGACTGTGCTCCACTCCCCGCTGCGGGACCTGCCCTGCCCTGCCCAGGAGGTGGGGTCAGGTCTTTGACTCCTCTTTCCCCCTCCAGCCCTTCTGCGATGGCTCCCACTTCTTCCAACGGACTGGCCTATCCCCGCTCAAGTTCAAGGCCCAGGAGACCCGCACTGTGGCACTCTGTACCTGCAAAGCCACCCAGAAGCCCCCATACTGCGATGGCACCCACAGGAGTGAGCGGGTGCAGAAGGCAGAAGTGGGCTCAGCGCTGTGAATGCGTGGCCTTGGCCCCAGGCCTGATAAGAAGCCCTTTGTGGGAAGGAAACCGAGTGCTGAGCCCAAGAAGGGATCACCCGAAGACCCCAGCACCCACAGCTGGCTTGTGAAGGAATCGTTGCCCATAACCTGAGGTCCCCAGTCTGGGCCAGCCGAGAGTGGGCCCCTGGTTCAGCACCTGCCAGTGGTGAAGACAGCATTAAACAAGCATGCCCACCTAGAGTGGTGTCCTTGTGGTCACTGGTGTGAGGTACGTGCCTATCTCCTGCTCCCGATTTCAGCCTGTGCGTGGGCTGAGGGCACCTGACCAGCTGCAGGGAGGGCAGTTCAGGTTCATCCCATATAGGGCCCCCAAGGCAGGGAGAACCCAGAGACGAGAGATATAATGAGGCTAGGGGACCCCCACCCTTCCCCTTCCCCCCTTCTCTGTACCCCAAAGAACTACAGGCTTCAGAGAGTATGCAGCATTTATTACAAAGCCGAGATACAAATGTCCCAGGGCAGGAGGAGGGTACAGTCACAGGACCTCAGACACACGACAAGGTGCAAACACAGACAAACCCATGGGGGGGGGGGTGTCCGGACCCACACACCTAGGTTGTGATAGAATCTCCACTCTTGCCCCCTCACCTCCTCCAGATCTATGTACATTTGAGGAAACGGGGCGGGCAGGGATCCGCTGGGGCCTGTCCCTATGGAGGTGGTCCACTGACCTCTCTGAAGTGGGGCTGGGGTCAGAGCTGCCATCTTGTGCTTTTAGATGCCACCATTGCTCTGTCCTACCTGGGCCTCAGCAGGGGGTAGAGAGGGACCTGGAGGGCTGTCTGCCTGTGGCAAAATCTGGGGTCTGTGCTTGTCTGAGGTTAACCCCATCCCACCCCTGCCACCCCCGGCCCTAAGTCCTGCTAGTGAGGGTTGCTGGGTGAGGGCAGGGGCCAGGAGCAGGTGAAGCGGTCCATAATACCAAAGCCACAGTGGAATTTCAGGAGCTGAGGCCTCCTGTGGCCTGAAATCTTCCACAAGATAAATGATGCAAGGACCACACACACAGGAAAAGGAAAAAAGGCAGAACTATCTATTCTTTGCACAAAGTTGCCACTGCAAGAGGGGGCGGCGAAGGAGATGCCATCTCTGCAGCCCGCTCGCCCCTCGGAACCAGGGGCTAAGCTGCACTGGTAAAAGGCACTGTCTTGCAATTCTCTGGACATTCAACAACGGGGGGCCCTGGTCAGGGGCAGGACAGCAGCCGACATGGGTAGAGAACAGGGTGCACCCCTACATGCAGCCAGTCAGAATTGTGCCTAAACCCCCAACATCCCATCTGCCGTGGGAAACGGAAGGGGGGCAGAACTTTACTGGGCCTCACATGACCCCTGCAGTCTACCTCCAGGTGCCCCCGAAAAGAGAGCAGAGCAAATTACACAAGACCCCCTAAAAATGAACACCCCATCCCTCACACATACACACACACATAAAGTTTGTTTCCTGTGGCATTTAAATTAATCTGGTTGGTCCATAGAAAATAAGTATGTATATTTGGTTTTTCCTATGTACATATATATATAGATTTATTTATAAAACCCGCCCCCCACCCCCAAGGTGGGAGGAGCTGGGGAAAGTAGAAGAGGTGGAAAAAAAGGGCCCAGAAAAAGTAGAGGGAGTGGAGAGGCATGACTGGAAAGGAGGGCCAGCGTCCCTTTCCTCAAGTTAAGGGGGGCACGGGCGCGCCGTTGACAGTCATCTTGCGCCCCCTGCTGGTGGAGGATGGTGTCTGCAGGCAGTTCGAGGTGCCCCCATTGGCAGCTGTGGTGGCCCCACTGGCTGTCGAAGGGGGAGTGGGGGAGGTAGGGTGGGCAGTGGGTGGCCCATGGGAGCTGGGAGAGCCATGGGAGGGGGTGGCTGGGCTGGGCAGGGAGGAGGAGGTGGCTGGCAGGGTGGCAGGGCTGGGAGCCTTGTCACTGACGGACTCACACTCGGACGCCCCGCTGGTGTTGGTGCCCTCGGAAGGAGTGGGCACTGTGGGCAAGGTGAGCCGCTTGCAGGCTGGCTGGACACGGTACTTGAGTGGGAGAGGCCCGTTCTGCGGGGACAGAGAGGAGGAGAGAGCCAGGGAAGGGGAGGGTGTCAGGAGAAACAAGCCACCTGGGAGCTACCCAGCTCCACCCCACAGCGCCCAGACAAGAAGAAAGGGGGCCGGGCGCGGTGGCTCACGCCTGTAATCCTAGCACTCTGGGAGGCCGAGGAGGGTGGATTGCTCAAGGTCAGGAGTTTGAGCAAGAGCAAGACCCCGTCTCTACTAATAATAGAAAGAAATTAATTGGCCAACTAAATATGTATAGAAAAAATTAGCCGGGCATGGTGGCGCATGCCTGTAGTCCCATCTACTTGGGAGGCTGAGGCAGAAGGATCGCTTCAGCCCAGGAGTTTGAGGTTGCTACGAGCTAGGCTAACACCACGGCACTCTAGCCCGGGCAACAAAAGTGAGACTCTGTCTCAAAATAAATAAATAAATAATAAGAAAAAAGGGAAGGCACAGGGTCTTGGAGAAGACGGAGACAGAGGGGCACAGGAAGACCCAGAGACGAGGAGAGAGGGACGCTAAAAAGCAGAGGGCACCTATGTCTGACCCCACATTGGTGCAATCTGCCAAAGCAGCCTTTCCTTTGGGAAGTCGTCAGCAACAGATGGCCCAGAGGCTGACTTGGCATGGCAGGCCACCCTGGACATGCCAGCTCGTGGGGCAAAGGATGGGCTGTCTGTGAATAGAGGAGGGTGGCCCACGTGGCCACAGACCACTGCCAGCCCCTGCAGGCATCTGCCCTCTGCCCGCCTTGCCAGGCTCACCCGCCGCCAGGGGTAGATGTAGGCGATGTCCATGAGGGTGTAGTACTCCTTCAGTGGCTCGTCCTCGTACAGAACCTCCACCTGGGAGGGAAGCAGAGGACACCATGACCCTGGCCAGACTCAGGGCTCCAGGCTGGGAGTCTTGGGGACTGGGAGGTGGGGCAGTGGGAAGGGTGGATTTGCAGGTGGCCCCTCCGTCCTCTTGGGTTTCACTGTGAATCTGACTTCCCTATCAGGCTTGTCCCAACATAACCACCAGGAGGGAAGGGATCCAGAGAAGACAACCCCATTGTTAACAACCCCACCATCCACACCGTCTAGGTGTCCTATCTCTGGCAGCTCTCCCAGAGGAGCTCAAAAGGCTCAGGGGAATCTCCTGCAACTCTGGCTGTCACCCCTGGCTGCACAATGGAGTCACCCAGGGAGCTCTAAAAAATACCAGTGCTTGCGTCTCAACCCAGAGATTCTGACTTAGCTGGTAAGACGTGAGTCCACTCACATGACTTTATGTGCAACAAAGTTTAGGATCCACTCTCCTAGATCCTCACTACTCATGTGGTCCAGGGACCTTCAGCATCTAGGAGCTTGTTAGAAATGCAGAATCTACTGAATCAGAATTTGCACTTTAACAGTATCTCCAGGGGATCGTACACACACTCAAGTTTGAGAAGCAACGTCCTAGAGCTCCTCTGGAATTTCAGACTGACCTTCCCGTAGCCAGCTGGCCCCAGAGAAGGCCTTGCATGCTTGCACACACTCTGCCACAGTTCTGCACACACACACACCCTGCCATCTTGGTCCCATGCACCTCTGCATGCTGACTTTAACTTCAACAGACCTAGACCATCCCATCCTAACTTGGTTTCAACCTCCCTTTTACATGGGCTCAGTTACACAACTGTACAAGCCCTGGGTGACACCCAGCCAGTCCTGAACAATGGCTGGGATGCTGGGATGCACACATTATCAAACCCACGTACAGACACTCATGTTTTGAAAGGCTCAGGGACCCACCTTGTACTTGCTGGGCACATCCATCTTGTTGCGAAGAAACTTGGCAAGATGCATGACAGTCATGGCTGCCGGGCACCGCAGGAAGCGCACCCCTGTCTGCTGGGGCAGAGGCACCCATGGGAGGCGTGCACCCCAGGCCACTCCCTCCCAGCCCACATCCCATTCCTGGGCCGGCCCCAGCACTCACCTTCTCCTTGTCCCCATCCCCATTCTCCAGGGGGCCCTTCTTCTCCTCCCGGTCCCTGGGGGAGGAGAAAGGGGGAAGCTAGGGAGAAGCAGGAGCAGGCAGGCCCCCTCCCCCGTGCACACATCCCAAGGGCCCCCTCAAGGGAATGGGGCCAGGGTGGGAGAAGTGGGCCATCTAGCCTGGAGCCCGAAAGGCCCAGCCTGGGCTGGACTTGCCTGGCACCTTCGTAGAACTCGATGGAGAGGCTGACAATCTCATCGTCACTCAGAGCCCCCTTCTCCTGCTCTAGGACCTCGCCGCGGTCCTCATTGGAGCCGTTGGGGACTGCAGAAGGAGAGAGCTCTGAGGGGTTGGCAGAAGATGAGGGAAGGCAGCCCAGCAAGAGCCCAGGGTCACAGAGCTCCGCAGGGTGAGCCCAGCCACCCTCTGGGCTGGCCGTCTGCAGCAGGGAGGCGCATGGAGGAGGCCTGAGGGCGAGTGGAGGCTGCGCTACAGACCCGCGTGGTCTCCTGAACACACTCACCCTCCGTCAGGGGGTAGGCTGCATAGAAATCCCGTCGCCGTTTCATCTCATCTGGAGGAAGGAAGCAGGGTGAGGAGAGGACCACAGGCTGGGAAACGGGACGGTGGGCAGGAGGAGGAAGGGTGTGCAAATACCTTTAAAAAGCCCAGGGACCAATTTGTAGACAATGTCTTGGAGGGTTTTGTCAGATCTGGGAAGAAAAGTACAGGGGCCTATTAGTAGCCACCCCCGCCCCCATCTCCCCAGCCAGGGGACCCCTCTTCCCAACCCGCTTCCTTAGACCCAGGGCCCAGGCACTGGGGTCCCTGTCTGGGCTTTATCCCTCTAGTACCTCTTAGCCCATGGCAAGCTGGGTGCAACTGGAGGGAGGGGAGGGGCCTGGGTCCACACCCGTGCTCTGCCACTCCTGCCACCTTGGCTGCGGGAAGCCAGCAGGGGTGAAGGGGACAGAGGGACGCTGACCCAGAGGATGGGCACGGGCAGGAGGGGCAGTGCCAAGCTCACCTGATGCTCAGCAGTGGGCGGGTTTTATGGACCTGCACGTCACACATGGGGCAGTACTTGTTGGTCTCCAGGTAGCGCACGATGCAGGTTTTGCAGACTTGGGGGTGTGGAGAGAGAAAAGAGAGTCAGAGCCCCTTCCGACCCCAAGACCAGCCTCCATGCCCGCTGCTCAGATCCAGACATCCCTTCTTCTCCGCCTTGTCCCTGCGGCTGAGGCCTGCTCAAAGGCCCAACGTGTATTTGGCACTTTGGCAACTGCCTCTTATCCATCCTTGGGGAGGACAGATCTTGTGTATCTGTATGTGAGAGACAGGCTGGTGTCGTGTACAACATATAAGGTAGCCCCGAGTCCCACACCCCCCCGATGGAGTACTAAACGAGAGCCAGCCTGTCGCACACCTCCCTGGGTCCTCAACCCCTTGCCGCCAAGCCTATAGTGCAGATAAGGGGTGAAATTTCAGCCACAGAGATGCAAGAGACAGCTGAGATTTCAGATGCGAGTCCCTGAAATGAACAACTGGGCTGAGACGACCAGTGACCTGGGCGCTTCCAGGCAGCCTCTCTGTGACCTGGGGCTTCCCATACACACATGGAAGTGTTTGCTCTTCAGGGCGGGGGCTTGTGTTCCACCTTCCCTGGGCAGTGACCTCAACCTGAGCAGAGGCTGCCCACCCTGAGAAGCACCCCCTCTACCCAACTCACAGGAATGCAAGCACTCCACGATGGTGGTGGCATCGATGAAGTACCCCCCACAGAGAGCACACATGAGGTGAGGGTTCAGCTCTGTGATTTTGATCCGTGTGGTCCGATGCATGATGCCGGGGTCAGGGGGTGAGGGGCCTGGGGAGCGTCACCCTGGGAAATGGAAGTGGAGTCAGAAACCCGGGGATCCAACAGCCCCTCCCATGCTTCACTCCACACCCGCCAGCAACAGCTCTCCCTGAGCCCAGGGCCCTTCTCTGCCTTCAGGGCGGGCCTGGGGGCACACATGTGGCTGCTTCCTTCTGGCCCCCTTTGAGTGTTCACTCGGTGCAGGGGCTGGAGAGGCATACAGCCTTGAGCAACAAGGTCACGCTCCATCTCAGGAGCAGCAGGAAAGACTAAAGTTAGACCACAGGAAGTACTACCCAACATCTCCCCAACCCCAATCCATAGTCACTCAAGTGGTCACGAGTTTAAAGACTATTAAGAGGGCCGGGCGCCGTGGCTCACGCCTGTAATCCTAGCACTCTGGGAGGCCAAGGCGGGAGGATCGCTCGAGGTCAGGAGTTCGAAACCAGCCTGAGCAAGAGCGAGACCTGGTCTCTACTATAAATAGAAAGAAATTAATTGGACAACTAAAAATATATAGAAAAAATTATCCAGGCATGGTGGCGCATGCCTGTAGTCCCAGCTACTCAGGAGGCTGAGGCAGGAGGATCGCTTGAGCCCAGGAGTTTGAGGTTGCTGTGAGCTAGGCCGACGCCACGGCACTCTAGCCCGGGCAGCATTGTGAGATTCTGTCTCAAAAAAAAAAAAAAAAGACTATTAAGAGCTATGAGGAAACTTAGATAAATAAGCCAGTGCCCTGAATTTCAAGGAATAAAAGAAGGGAAGAATAAATTATCCTCACTTCCTCAACCCCTCCACCCAGGTGCAAGGCCTCAGATTTGGTCTTTCCACTCCATCCTCCCCTCCCTTCCATTCCAGCCACTCACTCCTCCCCCAGGAAGCCCTCCCTGGAGACACCATGAACCTAAGTTTGAAGGTGGCACCATTTAGCTTCCAGGCCCGGGGCTCAGGCAGGGAACACTGAAGGTCCTTACATGCGAGAAGCTGGGAACACGCAGCTCCAGCCCACCCGCAGGCCCGGCCCTGGACTCTGCAGGTAATGGCAGTCAAAGAGCTTAGGCAAAAAGACCACCGTCCGTGCCTCAGGAATTCCGGCCACCGTGCCCCTGACAGACAGCCCCCTGTCCAAGCGCCCACTAGCACACTTTGATCCAAGACCTCCCTTCCTGCACATGCAGGAATTTCCCCAGAAGGGCACTGCTACCCTCCCACCTCCTCCCACCCTGGTGACACTTCTGCCACCTGTTCACAGGCTGTCCAGCAACAAACCACAGGCTCTCACAGATGTCTGCCAGAGCTGGGCAGAAAGTTTTCTGTCCCCAGCCCACCCAGGCCTGGCAGGGTCTGGTGAGGTCTGTCAAAGTCCAGCTCTTTCTGTCCCCAGCCCACCCAGGCACCCCACCAGCCTGGCAGGGTCCAGCGAGGTCAGTCAAAGCCCGGCTCTGGATTGGCCACCTTGCTTACTTCTTGGTATAGAAATCAAACCCGCACTTAGAAGGGTCGGCCCCTCCCTCCCTCCTCTTTCCCAGAGTAAAAGTCCAGGGGTGGGGCTTGGGAGGGTGGCCAAGCCCCAACAGCTCCTTTACAACATACTCATACCCTTCTCTCTTTTCCAGAAAGATTTCTAAAGCCACCACACTGGGTTTTCTAGGACCAGAAATTCACAGCCGGGATCAGCAGTTTCTATAGAGACCCCAGGATGAGTCTGGCCAGGACCCAAACAGCCAACAGAGGCCCAGGGAACCTGGCCAGAGACCGAAAGAGACGGGGAGACACAAAAGCCACACGTGGGAGAGAGACCACGTTGCAGGGCAGACAGAGGGGAACAAGCCAGCCCCACAGCAAGCCCAGAGACCCAGTGGAGAGGCAGCGGCCCCCGAAGGCTAAAGATGAAAGGGGTTCCCGCCCCATATAGGGTGGCCTCAGCCAGCACTCCCTGCACGGGTCCCCCCTTCACAATTACGCAGAAGGCAGGCGGCTACTCCACTGTTTGGTCGTTTCCATAGTAACCCTGTCCCTGGCAAGATGCCCAAATATTATTACAACCATCCAGAGGACAGAACAATCCAAGTGGCTGTCTCTGATTGTGTGTAATATCCATCGCGTGTGTACGTGACGTCTGGGCCTCCAAAGGTACTTCCTGTGACTGCTTGTCCTGTGTCTGTGTCCAGATGCATCTATATGTGTGTGCGTGAACGGCCGGACACAAAACATGCTGGGGGTCGATCTCACACGGTCACCTCCCTCTCCTCTCTCATACACACATGCACACGCAGGCTCTTCACGCTGCCTTAGCCACCTCATTCACACACTCACTGTGTTTGCAAAACAGACACTTGCCTTTAAGAAACACAAACACACACACATACACACCCCCACAGCGTAAATGGCCATGCCCTTACCCTCTCCCTTCCCCCCATTTGGGAGAATTCAGACCAAGCCTATCCCTCAGGCCCCTTTCTGGACATGAGGGCAAGGGACTCGCTTATCCAATCAAATGCTCCTCCTTCTTCTGTTTAAGAAATGAGCCCTTGCCACACTCCCTGCCCCCCCATCCCCATGGGCCTCAAAATGTTACCTCTGGGGCTGGGGGTGGGGAGAAGCACTGATTGGTTCCTCACTGATTGCCATGGTTACCTGCAGGGCCCTGCCAGCAGGTGCCAAGAGCAATGTAAACAGGAGCTCTGTTTCCCCAGAGCACCCTCTCCCCATCTCCCCATTCCCAGGAGACCTGGGGGGCCCCCCCATTCCTGACACCCAGTTCATCCCCAGCTGCAACTGGCTGGTGTGTTGCGGGAAGGTGAGGGAAAAGGGGTGAGGGGTGGCTGGAAGTCCAGCTGTCATCACTTTAGGGAGCAGGCCGAGAGATGGGAAGAACTTGGGAAAGAGTGGGAAAGAGATCGTAGGAAGCAGAAAAGGGAGACCAAGGGCCATTGCCAGTGGCCTCTGTGGAGCTCGGGGCTTTAAGGGGTCAGTCCCAATGGTACCCACCACCCCCAGCAGACTTAAGTACGGTCTCACTCCCAACACCACCTTTCCCCCAACCAGAAGCCAAGCCCTTCAAGATCTTCTGCCCCCAGTCCATTGTCCAGGCCGGCCTGGGTCTGGCCATAGTAGCGGCCTTGATCAGCAGGACCTTGATCAGCATCCAGCATCCCGCACCCAGTGCCGACTCCTCCCTGCCAGTCAAGCTTGGCAGCTGTCCTTCCCCATCCTCAAAGCCTCCTACCAACAGGGAACACCCCCACCTCTCCATTTTGACCAGTCTCTGGGAGCTGTCCTGCAATTTGGGCCTCTCTTGCTGTCAGTTTCTTCGTGGCCTCCTGTGGATGCAGCCAGGGTCCCTGCTGCTGCCTCGGATGGCAGCTGTACCACTCCTTCCTCTGCCTTTCCTCCAATGAAATGAGCCCAACTCCCTCAATAGAAAGTCTCCAGGTCTTAGGAAAAGTCACTCAAGGTCACACATCCAGATGTCAAGAATTGCAGAAGTGAAAGGGATCTTAGAAAGCACCTTGTCCAAGCCTTTCTTTTTTTTTTTTGAGACAGAGTCTCACTCTGTTGCCCGGGCTAGAGTGCTGTGGCATCAGCCTAGCTCACAGCAACCTCAAACTCCTGGGCTCAAGCGATCCTTCTGCCTCAGCCTCCCGAGTAGCTGGGACTACAGGCAT
>CAUYRT010027148.1:0-20202 GCA_963574885.1 Lepilemur ruficaudatus | reverse complement strand
CTGCTTTTTGCACATTGAGTTGGAATACACCTGTACAATGAAATGGGGGCACGGGCAGCTGATAAATATTTATAGAATACCCTTTTGTTGACATTTGGCAAAGACTGTAATAAGCTGATGAGATCTGAATTCAAACACATGATTAGCATTGGCCCCGCATATGCAAATCTAACAAGTTGTATGTTTTTTAATAGTTCTTCCTACCTAATGATATTAACTTAATCTTTAGCTATGGTCATGATTGGATCAACAGTGTGCTCCTCCTGTGGATCTTCTTCCCTCATTCTCTTTCATCCATACGTGTGTGCCACCCAACTAGAATGTCTGCCGTCCCATTCAGTGCCAGACTTTTTCAAGAGATGTGACAAGTGTTCCTCTACTTCCTCACCTCTCCAAGGATGTCCCTCTGGAAGCTCTATTTATTGATCCTTTCTTATGGATGCTTCAAGTTGCTCCATTATGCTCCCCACTAGGAGAGATAAATGATCCCTCCTCTATGGGAGCTCACATAAAACTTCTATCTTTGGCAAATTTTTATGAGGACAGGAATTTAACTCAGGTTTCTGTAGCTTGTGAAATGACCATTTATTTCATGTATTGACATATCATGAAAGATGTTTGATTTTTTGTGGATTTAATCTTAAATAGTTTGTTTCTAAGTGTGCCTCTTAGTTACCTGCTACCACTGATTGATTATGATGTTTCAGAAATTATTAAAGGAAACACAACTGTGTTGCTTAATGGCATAGTTTACAAAGAATGAACTTATGAAACTAAAAGAGAATATTTGTGGATGTAAAATTTAGAAGAGCAAAAAACAATAGCAAAAACTAAAACTCGATGTTTTCTAAGTCTAGCAGATTGATAATGTTACAGAAACATACAAAAATAGGATTTTGTTTTTATTTGTAAAACATTTGTATAATAATTTTATATCAGCTGCTGAATATCGAGGAGGCAAAAATTAACATCATAGATGGTATTTTCTCTCCTGGAAATTGTTTAGAGGGAAAACAGAGTGACAGAACAAAAATAAAATGGGTAACATGAGTAACAAAGATTCAGCATAAGGAACAAGGAAATTATAAATTTAAAATCAGCTAACAGCCCAGACATGGTGGCTCACACTGATAATCCTAAGCACTTTGGGAGGCCAAGGCAAGAGGATTGCTTGAGGCCAGGCGTTCAAGACCAGTCTGAGCAAAATAGCAAGACCCTGTCTCCCCAAAAATAAAAAAGCTAGCCTACCATGGTGCCAGGCATCTGTAGTCCTAGATACTTGGGAGGCTGAGGCAGGAGGATATCTTGAGCCCAGGAATTGGAGGCTGCAGTGAGCTATGATGATACCACCACACTCTAGCCCAGGCAACAGAGCAAGCCTCTATCTCAAAATAATAATAATGATAATAATAATTAAAAATAAACAAGAACAAAATTCAGCTGACAAAGTAGGTAAGACTTAGCCTAGGCTCTGATCATTAAATAGTGTATAGAAAAGATACTCTTAAGATACTTACCATTTTTTCCTATATCACTAAGAATAACATAAGGAAGTGGAGAAAAAAAGCATGGCAAAATAATTGATAAAATGAGTTAAAATATTGCTGTTTTTTGTTGTAACAGGTTTTAAAATGTATAACATATTTCAACTGAAATTAATATATTGTAAAATAACTCAAAGATTTACTGAGTATAATTATATCACAATGAATATAATTACTTTTGAAATAAAATGATTAAATGATTAACAATCTATTTCCTTTTCTCTTTTCCATTTTATTCAAGCTCAATAACTACTCTCCCTATTTTTTTGAGACAAAATCTTATAAATGTATTCAAAACTAGGTAATTCTTCCTCAATTGCCTAGATGGCAAAACTTTTGTAGCAAGTATAATAGTTCAAAATTGTATAGCTTCAAAAATGTTTATTAGTAGTTAAATAACTATGTGGACTTTAGGAAAGTAACCTAGTGTGAGCCTTTGGATTTGGCAGTGATTAGAAAAAAAATCTTTGATATTGTGTTACATTACAAAGAGAGAAAGTAAAAGAGAGGCTAAGGAAGAGACCTGAGGACCACTAGCATTTGATAAAGGTTGAAGAAGAAGGAACTTTGGGGAAGGAGATGAAGAAGATGACAGGAGAGAGAATGATGTCTGAGAATATAGAGGAAAGAGTTTTAAAAAGGAAGGGAGGGTTCATAGTGGGTCACAGAGTTTCACAAGTGCGAGAGTGGACACAAATGAGGACTGAACATCAGCTGGCACAATTGACAGTTTATTGGTAACTTCTTCCAGGACGGCTTTCAGTGTTGCTGTGGAGATAGAAGATTGGGAAGCAAGTGGCATAAGATGGAAACAGCAGGTCTAGCTACTTTTTTCAGGAAGCCAAAAAAGAAAAAAAAAAGAAATATGGGGCAGGGGGAAACAGAGAGGTAGAGGATGAATGCAAATGAATAACAAGATGTTAATAAAAGTGGGCTTGTTTTTCTCATTTCCGCCAAGATCTCAGATTGATATCAAAAAGTGGTGTTTTCCCAAAGTGAGGTGTCAGTTCACTACATTGAGGTTGCCAAGGAAACAGCAGAGGGCCAGGTCTGTGGCTCCTGTCTGACCACCCCACTCCAGCCAATAACTTATTCAAAAAGCAAGACTTATGGGATGGCATCAGAAAAGTTACTCCTCTCCCCATGTCAATAAAAGAGGCTGGAGGTCTGGAGTTATTTAGGAAAGTGCGGATGACTTCTTTCGAGAGAATAAGCAATGGCTGTGAATCTCCTTGACATCGAGTGAGAGGCACAGTGAGGACATTTCTCAGGGACCTCAATAAAAGGAGTTTGGGGGCCATAGTGGGCAAGCATCTGACATTGTAAGTAGCCTATAGACAATCAATTAGCTGAGACTGCTATGGCCCCGGAGTAGAATATCTGAGACAGCTATAGTCCCTCTGATAGCAGATCAAAGGTGTATGTTTCTCATGGATCAGATGGGCCCCACCTGAGAACCACAGCAGCCCTGGCATTGCTGTAGGTCCTGCCTCAGAGGCCTGGTGGAGGGCAAGGAGACCTCAGTAGCAGGAGGACAGAGGGGAGGCCCCAGATGACCTGGTCTAAGAATTGTAACCGACCAGGTGGTGAAAATGGTCTCTGTGAAAAGGACATGTGGGAGTCAATCCCCAGGGATGGCAGCTGAAGGGGAAGGGATCCTGGAACCCACAATACCCCTCAGAGGATCAAGAGCCAAGCCAACAGAGATTGCTATTGTACACTGATGACAATCAAATAGGACTTTCTTGCCCCTTAACTTTCCACAGAAATGATTGCAGAGAGAAATCCCTGGGGGAGAAAGGAAGCGGCTCCAGAGGGAAACATACAGAAGAGCATGTGGGTGTTGGGGAGAGGAGGGAAGCACATTTCCCTGATGCTACCCTGAGTGTTAGTTTTCTAGGGCTGCCCTAACAAAGTACCATAAACTAAATGGCTTAAACAACAAAAATATATTATTATCTCACAGTTCTTGAGACAAGAAGCCTGTGATCAAGTGTTAGCAGGTGATGCTCCCTCTGAAGGTGCTAGAGAAGGCTCTGTTTTAGGCCTTTCCTGAAGCTCTGGTAGCATTTGACTTGAGTCAGAATAACTCCAGCCATCACATGGCGTCTCCCTGTGTATGTGTCCAAAGTCTGTCCTTTTCACAAGGACACCAGTTATATTGGATAAGAGTGCACCCTAATGACTTAATTTTAACTTGATTACTACATTAAAGACCCCATCTCCACATAAGGTCACATTCAGACATGCTTAAAACATATCTTTTTGGGGGGAGACACAATTCAACCCATTAACACCAACAATCCCTAATTTTTGAGTATGCAGGTTACATATAAGCAAAAGAGAGATTAATTGATTACAGAGGATGGGAGAGGATTTGAAGTTAATATGTTAGCTTCAAACTGAGGAAAAAGGTCTTCCTTAAGACTGAAAAGAAGTAGGAAAGGAAGAATGGTGGCAGGCTCTAGTTATACAGGAAAAGTTACGGGGATACAGGTGGGCATAAGAAAACAGTTTGCCGAAGGATATCTTCTTAGGGAATCAGAGGGACAGCAAAGTGGGCTGGGTCAAGTGGCCACGGTACGGGATAGCAGGGGAGTTTAATTAAGAGTCAAAGACAATTAAAGATTGACCTGTGCTGTGGAGAGGCCCAAGGAGAACAGAAACCAGGAACTTTCAGTAGCCTCAACCACACTGGTTGTATGGTTTTTGTTTTTGTATTTTTTTTTTTTTTTTACCCAGCAGCACTTAAGTGTTTGAGGATAGAAGAAGAGAAATTGAAATTTTGAAGCAGTATGGCAGAAAAGCAAACCTACTTGGACTTGGGGAATATAGGGTGGAATTTTATCTCTGACACTAACCGTACAGCAGGTTTATGAACTTTCTAGAAAGTTATATTCTAATAATTTGTAAAATGGTTAAAATAATACTTTCTTACAAGATTTTATCAAAATAAAATGATAGAAGGAAAATGTTTAATATACTACTTGACACATAGAAGGTACTCAGTAAATAGTTTTATTATTGTTATTAGTGTTCTGTTTTTATTGTTAAGACTCTCATCATCTCATCACTATCAGCATTTTTCAGGTTTGGTGCTTTGGTGAGTATTTGGAGTAAAAGGATACAGAGGTATTCATTGTGTCTTCATTTAGGTTTTTTTTTTACTTTTTCCCTATGGAACAAATTACCACAATCTCAGCTACTTAAAAACATCACATTTATTAATTTGTTTCTGTAAGAATTCCAGCTATGTTTAACTGGGTCTTATGCTCAGGGTCTCATAAGGCTGTAGTTAAGGTGTTGGCAGGACTGTATTCTCATTCAGAGGCTCAACTTGGGAAGAATCCACCTCTAAGGTCAATTTGTTGGCAGAGTTCATTTCCTTGAGGCCGTATGACCCAGAGTCCTGGCTTATTATTGGCTATGGGCTGAAGGCTCCCTCAGATGCTACTAGCATCCCACAGTCCCTAGAGATCACTCAGAATTCCTTGACACGTGCACTCCTTCAACATGACCATTTACTTCATCAAGCCCACAATGAGCATCTCTAAGCTCCAGTCTCCTAAGACAGCCTTATATAATGTAACTTATTCACAGAAGTGACTTCTCAATCCCTTAGCAACATTCTCTGGTTAGAAGCAAGTCACAGGTGGCACTCACGCTCCAGTGGAAGGGCTCTCACAAAGGTGAAAACACCAGGAGTTGGAAATAATTGAGGGAAATAATTTAGAGTCTGGTCTCTCTGTCACCACTGCAACAGGAAGTCCTCATTGAACAACCAGTTCACAAAGTGTATTAACTTGATATGTTCCTTCCCTCTTTTTCCTATATATATGAACAAATACCTCACTTCCTTTTGAACACCAATGAAGTTAGGTGGGTAGGAAAAACTCATGATTTAAATAGCACTTGTGGCTCATGCCTGTAATCTTAACACTTTGGGAGGCTGAGGCAGGAGGATCACTTGAGGCCAGGAGTGCCAGACCAACCTGGGCAACATATCAAAACCTCATTTCTACAAAAAAATTTGTTTTAATTAAAAAGTTTAAAAAATAAAAGGTATTTGTGGCAACTTTCCACTAACAACAAAACAACCAAACATAAAACAAGCCATTAAAGTGTGCCTATAAGTCAAATAACAAAAGTTTTTTCCAAATCAAACTTATTAATCTTATTATTTTATTAACTTATTAATATTATTAATTATCTTAAAAGAACCACAGTTTGGCATCAGTGTAACAAATATGCAGATAAAATAGAAAGCTCAGCAAACCTAGTTCTCTCTTACACAATCCTACCATCATAGGCAGTTTTTAGAGAAAGTTCTTCAACATTGTTCATAGGCAACAAGGAGCATCAAATGGAAGATCTCTCTGATTAGGAATGTCTAAAGTCAAGGCTTTTACCAACATAAAAGTGTATGGTAATCTAAATCTATTGGATAGAATGCACAAGGGGCTCCCACCAGCAGTGAAAGCAGAAAAGAACAAAAAAATTCATGCTGATACTATGAATCACGACTTCCAAGAAACACATGACTGGTCCAAATGTCTTCCAAGCCATCCTGACCACACCTCTCACTTTTCAACCCTTTGCCCTGTTGGTTTTCTTGAATGTCCTTATTGCTACTAGACACTGCATTATGTTGTAGTTACTTATTCATTATATTTCTTCCTAACTAGAAGGTAAATTATATAAGGCACGGATTTTTTTCTCATTCACCTGTGTGTAGCTAGTGATTGGAACAGAGTCTAACACACAGGAAATAATGAATAGTCAGTGGAGGGACGAATGCTTTGACTTCATAGCAGTAGAAAATATCCAGCTGATGTTTTGACCTAAGTGGTTGAATTAATTTGAAATTAGGCTGAAAGGCCTTGAAATTTGCTGAAATATTAACTAACATGATGGTATTCTATTATTGTTGTATTATTATTAATTGGTATATTTCTAAAATTCTGATGATACAGTAAGTGTCTATTATTTTAAAATATTTAGTAATTCCCCAAATTTCATAATCTATACAAGTATTATCTGCCATTGATGTGCCTTAGGAAAGTTCCCCTCTGTCTTCCTAGTAGTCTTTTGAAGTTGAGATCCAAGCTGATCACAAAACACTAAATCAAGGGAAGATTATCAAGAGCAACAAAGCTATTGGTCTCCATATGTGCATGAAAAATATCTATTTTACTTCAGTTGTAGTTTATGTTATCTGTTCATTTCAAGGGCAACTGAAATTTTACTTCCAAAATTAACTTCTAATACTTGCTTTGTGGGATAGGAGGCATTCTGAATGAAAATATCCCTAAAAGCAATGGAAATTAAAACACCTTTAATGAAACTTTATTTTGATAATTGAGATGGGAGAATTAGAATTTTTAGAATTTAGGTGAGAGATGCTCCTCTGAATTTCTTATACTCTTTGGCTTACAGCTTCAAACATCCCACCATGCCAGGAATATGCTGGTTCAGCACAGAAACCTCAAGGGAAAAATGGTAGTAAATGACTGCCTCAGGTTGGCCCAAATCAATTACTCAAGAAATCTCAAAGGATGGAACAAGCCAGAAAAACAATTTTCAAAATATGCTCTTATCCTTAGCTCAATTTGGCTTCTCTAAATAGAGTTGTTTGTGCTTTTCTGTCATTAGACTTAAAACTATTATTATCCTTACTGATTTGACTTGGTAAGACTCTTGTTAATGTAAGCATGACTTCTCTCAAAATACACTTGAAAAAAAATAGCAAGATTAAGATTTATTGGTTTCCTCCCAAGACAAGTCCTATTTATATTCAAAGGAGCTAAACATAGGTCTTAAGTGGGTTTTAAGTTTAAATTAAAATTAATTTAACTTAAAAGACACTGACTCTATCCACTTTCCTCCTCCTCTTACCTCAATTGGTCTATAACCCTCTGAAGTTAATTTCCAAAATCTGTTTATTTCCACAGCAAGATAAAGCCCAGAAATAAAGTGAAGATTAGTGGGGTATTTTTAACCATGGGTTATAGATTATGAAACCAATTTATTGCCTTATGTCCTACAAACTGAAATAGCACAGAAAAGAGTGCAAAATAATCACAGTAAATCACATATTGTGAAGATAAGTATTTTTCGAAAAATTTTTATTGTGTATATGTGTCTGGTCTCATGTGAAATGTTTTCTTTTAGAATAGATTTCAATCAGAAAAGTTTGCAAAACACAGGAGTAGAGGAGAAGATAACGGAATTTAGAGGCAAATAGGGCTAGCCTGAAGGGTGGCTCTGACACGCTCTGTATGACATTTGTTAAGTCACTTAACCCCTTGGAGCATCAAATTTTTCATCTAAAATGCTGGTGAGAATTCCAGGTGGTAAAGTGAAGAGTATATTAGAACTTTTTTGAACATGAGATAGAGCAAACTGAATTATCATTATATCTCATCCACAACTGCTTTTATCACAGATATACCTAATCCCAAAGAAGAATTGCTCATTTACGGAAGGGAAGGAGATATGGCACAAAACTGAAAACCCTGGTAAAAATAACAAAAGTGCCTCGCACAGACAGCCTACTCTTACTTGGCCTTCATGTCAACAACCTATTTTACTGCACTGGACTGTGGCTGGGATTTAGCACATGAGATTTGCAAAGATGACTCATGATCTCCAAGAACAATATTTTAAAAGGCCACCTATCTAATAAATATCTAGTATTTACGTGAAATATAAAACTCTTTAAGGGATTTAATATGTCCTCATATAATTTAGCTCATCAAATGTTTTCCCACTGAACTCATTCAAATTAGTTATCTTGAGAAGTACATTTGAAATTTTAGTAGTGCCAGGAGAGAGTATTGATAGTATTCTGAAGCTACAAAGTTGCTTTATTGAGAACTTTGAAACTGAAAACCGGCAACAATGAGAAATTCCCTCCTGTCAAATTTAGCTGTCTTAGAACTCAGAAAATTAATAAAGAAACATTCCACATTTTATCAAAGCCACAGTTATAAATTATAGTACCTGAGTTAGGCAATCATCTGTGCAGAATTTTAGTAACATCACTTGAGATTGAATTTAGTTTTTTTTAATTTTATCATCCAAAAGAAAATTTATTTTGATTGTAGAGGATATATAGCTCAATCTAAAGGTAATCATTGCCTCAAATAATTTGCAAAAGCAACTGTTAGTAAATTCAATACTTTCACTTGGACTTACACGTTAAAAATAATCTAATGATAGACTATTTATATGTATGTCTCCGGACACTTAGATACATGTTTTCACATTTCTTAAAACCTCTCAAATTTTGGAACTTACACAATCATGTATATGAAATCATATATTTAAATTGCCTTAAGCTAGAGAATTTCTGATTTATTTATCTTTGAACAATATAACCAACAAAAAGAGCATTCTCTCCATAACAATTAAAGTTTAAAAATTTCAGGCCACTAAGTTAATAACCAACCATTCTAAACTATCACAAATAGTATTTTAAGAACTAGTATGTCATAAGTGGTCCATTCATCTAATTATCATCTCTTAGAAACATGACTTTTTTAAAAAATTAATTTTAAAATATTATATTGTAATAAAAGCAAAGAAAAATTTTGAAGCTGTTGTTGAAGCCAAAAACACCCCTGATTTTTGGACAACCTGGTTCTTTCTCATTTGCTCTCTCCTTTATCTTCTGTAACATGTCTTTGTGATAAAAGCACAGACTGAGTTGTATCTTATTTTCAGCTGAAAGACTAGTTATAACTGTAGAGCTGCAAAGCTCACCTTACTTTAAATTTAAAGACCTTTGTAATCATTTTTAATTAGTACAGTTTGCGAGTGGTAATGATTCTCTAAATTCATGGTATGTGGGCTCCCTCCAGTGGCTAATTTAGCATCCACAAATCTGAAATGGCCATTTTAAATTACTGAGCTTATTTAAGCATACTCAGCAATGGCTTCAAAATCTCTGAGTTGAAGTCTTACAAGCATCAATAAGTAGTAGGTGAGCATATAACCATCAGCTCTTCATCTGTTTATTCATTTAGCAAGAAATATGGAGCTTGACACATATGCCTCACTCCATGCCAACCCTGGAGATTCATGATACGGGGCAACCTCTGTGTAGGGGACACAGATGTTTATAAGTAACAAAAATTACCACCCATGAAAACACAGTGAGAAGAGCTCAGTGATGACGTTATGTTCAAAGTAAAGTAGACGCCATGGAGTAAACAGAAGATACACCAGCGATGGCTTCTCAACAGATTGTAAAAAAAGAATCTGTGGCTTGGGAAAAAAGCAGAATAGGGGAATATGCATTTCAAGTAAAGACATGCATATTCAAAAGCCCAGAGTCATAAAATAGGTTGGCATATATAGAACATTAAGTGTTTCTGCTTGACTCATTAGAGTTCATCTGGGTAGCCGGTAAGAGCTAAGGATGTTCAGGAGTCAGAACACGGCAGATCCCCACAACTAGCTGGAAAAGACATTTTTGCTATAGATAAACCACTGAAGTGTTTTTAAAACATCCTTTCTAAAAGTGTTTTTAAACATGGATGGATTTCCACTTGGGAAAAGGAAAGTATAGCGGTGGTGTGAAGGACCAGTTGGAGCAGGGTGACACTAAGTTCAGAGGATTCAGCTAGGTAATTTTTAGGAAAGAACTAAATGCTAAGAAAGAAGTGAACGGCAGCTTGCAAGATGGAAATAAGCTGACAGAGGCAGAGGATGTTCAGGTCTTAGATGTATGGCAGGGAAGGAAAATGAGTCAATGATGTATCCTAGAAGTCTGGTTTACATTAAATTCAAAATAATGTCTAATTTTTAGCAACTTTTAAAATTTAAAATGATGTCATTAAAAATTTATGTAATTTCATAAATGATAATTATATTTAATTAAGGAATAGTTATTTGGGCCATATTAAAATTAAATTTTTGGCATGTATAAGGGATTTCTCTTTTTAACATTTGGAATCAGTGATGTTCTCTGCTCCCACACCAATAAAAGAAATGCTGTGACACAATGTATCTACTGGCAAGAGTGTTAATGTCACCCATAAAAATAGAAGCGTAGGAAGTCTGTAATTCCAGCACCTAAAGAGTTTACACTATTAACATGTTATTTTGAATGGGCAAGAGCTGACCTTTGGGAGCCTGAATGCTTTGGATATATGTCCAAGTCATGGCTGCCTCAGATCTCCATGTTTTGACAGTTGCCCATGGTGTAGATACCACCTTCCTAAAGTTGAATGAAAAAAAAATACTTTTCTCAGCCTTCCCTAACACTAATACACACATACACTTATTTATTTACAAATGTGATTTGGGTTCTACAATCAGATATATCTATCCGTGGGAGGCTTTGGTTTTGAAATGAATTATGTGGGAAGAATGAGGCAGGGCCTGGGTTATGCATTTTTTTTTCCTAGTGTACTTTTACGAACAGCGCAGCATGTCTCTGAGAACCCACAGCTATGGAAGGAGCTCCCTAGTCTGGAGATACTTGACTGTGCTAGAGGTTATGTGGTTTTAAAGCCAGAAATTATGGTAGTGTTTTTCTGATGCATGATTGTGACAGAGGCAGCAGTTCCTTTTTTGGGGTGTTAGGAGATGGGAGAGTTAGTGCTATGATATGAGAAAATGTTCTTGACACTCACCCTATGGTCTGTTTATGTATTTCTCCAATGTGTTCTTAATACATATTTTTATGCTTAAACTAGACAGAGGTGAGTCTGTTGTCTGAAATTGAGAATTCTGCCCAATATACAAACCGATAGTAGAAGTCATTGCGGGCAGCAGAACCTTAGGGAAAGAAGAAACAAGCACTGGTTTTTCGACGGCTGCATTTGTAGGCAAAGAGGATCAGTTACCATAGGAGGATGGAGCACTGGTAGTCCATGAAAAGCAGTCATGATATAGCTACTGAAAGTGTTGTCCAAGGGCACATGGAATGCAGAGCCTATTGAAGGGAAGACTTTAGCTGACTAGATGAAGGCCGCAATAGACTTGCCATTGTGGGCTCTGCTAGTTTAGAGGTTTTATTACCTGTGATAAGAATGCTTAGACTAAGGAATACAGTAATAGTTCTCTTGAGTCTGCCACATGGCTGTTTCAGACTTCTTATCTTATTGAAAAACAGGCAAGAAAGAGATTAATACATTGCCTGGGTGACTGATAATGACTGTCAAGTGAATACTTTGCAATATTTAGGAAAGTTGGATATCTATCAAACCCAGGAGGTCCAATGTGATTCTTTTAGTATCCGTACTCTCATGACTAGTTGCAAAAGTGGGATGGTAGCAACTATCCTTATTTTTCCTCCTTTACTGTGTTATGTATTTATTTAGGTAACTAGCTACTTATTTTTCCCACCTCCGTTCTCACTTACTGTTTTCTTTATTTGTATAAATTTAAGGGGCACAAGTACAGTTTTGTTACTTGGATGTATTGGATAGTTGTGAAGGCTGGGCTTTTAGTACAAACATCACTGGAATAGTGTACATTGTACTCAATAAGTAATTTCTCATCCCTCCGCCCAACCCTTCTGAATCTCCAATGTCTATTATTCTACAGTCTATGTCCATGTGTACATATTGTTTGGTTCCCCTTACTATTTTATATAGGGTGTCTAATTGTAGCTAACTCTCAATTTATTTCCTAGATTTCAGACCATTAAGATGGGATAGTGACTGAGCAAGAGGAGAAATGAACATCAACGAGAGATTCTTGATTTGGAATTATATGTGCCCACTTCATCCAGATGCATTTATGTGGCCACCATGTTAATTTAACCATGGCTGAGAGTGGAGTCATCCTGCTGTGTGTAGGAAAAAAAAATCCAGCTAAAATTTAATCAATACCCAGCATGGAGTCATTATTTTTGTTGTTATTTTTTGTTAGTTTTAAATAAGCTATGCCATCTAGCTTCTACTTTTATATCAACCAAAATTTATTGTTTATTTTATCCATCTTGAGTTTCTTTTTATAAGCATAGAAATATGACTAAATCATGAGCACTGGTACTGTATTTTTGTACATTCAAATGTAAGACTATGAAGTATGTGAATCAAAATGTACACCTTTCTATTCCTCTAGCATTTAAATATTACTTTTGAGTACAATTATTTTTTTAAAAGGAACAATACATGATAAAGAGATAAAATTACATTTCAGTGATATTCAATATCACAAAAAATTTTATTATCACTAAACGTCAAAGATACCTGGGCTCATATTCCCTAATAAACCCCCCTGAGATTTAACATAATTGGCATGTCTCTGTAGTAATATAGCTCATTGTAATGGAATTTCCCTAGTATAGATATCTGAATGTGATTTCTGGAGAGTTTCATTTTCATTGCTATTGGAAGATAAACTTCATGCATAAACACATAAAAAATATTGTTCATGCATAAACTACTTCCAGATTTTCTTCTCTGTATAGTCCAGTATTGCTTTATAATAATTATATTTGTAGTTTGCTTCATTTCAGTTATTTGAAAAGGACTAAGTTAAATATATTATAACTTCCCATTTACCAGAATTTGTAAATGTAATATCTTCCGTCATAGCAAATGTGTAAGTTAGGATGTATTAGCTCCAAGTAGTACAAGCCAACTAAATATTACAAAACAAATAGGTAACTTTTTCAAATAACAGGATGCCTTGCAGTGGCTATTTCTGGACTGTCTGATGTAGTTGCTCAATTATGACAAGTATTTCCTGGTCTTACAGGCTTTCCCCGGATGGTGCAGGGCCCACTACAACTCTAAGCATCACATAATGTCCAAAGAAAAGAAAGAAAGAAGATATTTATTCCTATCTAATTCCATGTTTACTGAACAGAAAAACTTTTCTGAGAACCCTTGAGATGGCTTCCCAGGTCTGATTGCCTCTATTCCCACCTCAGGCAATTAGGAATGAGATTTTGATGCTCAGATCAAAACTAGTATTTGTCATTCCCTAGGGTAGTGGTTCTCATCAGGAGAAGGGGAGCTTATCCCCCTAGTGGGACATTTGGTAATGTAGGTGATATTTCTGGTTGTCACAACTTGTGGGGGGAGGGGCATCTTACTAGCATCTAGTGAGTAGATGCCAGGAATGCTATTATGTATCCAACAATGCACACAACAGCCCCCTATAATAAAAAAATTATTTGGCCCAAAATATCAATGATGCCATAGTTGAGAAACCTTATTGTAGAATTTAGCTCACCTTTCCTGATCAGATTGCCTTTTGATATATGAACAAAATTAAGATTCATTTTATAAAGCATGAATAATTTCATAGCAGAAAGGAATCTATTAGATCAGTGGTTCTCAAATTTTAGAAAACATCAGAATTATTTAGGGGGCTTGTGAAAGGTCACATTGAGGGGTCCTAGTTCCAGACACCCTGATTCAGCATGTCTAGGATAGGGGCTCAAAAATGTGCATTTCTAGTAAGTTCCCAGGTGACAATTATGTTGTTGGTCTAGGCACCATCATATGTTGAGAATCGTGGTGTTATAATATTAATAGAAAGGGCTCTAGGAGACTGTGAATAAGAATCCATCATTTATGACATTAGACAACTAAATCCTTCGGCCTTTTGTTTTCTTGTTGGTAAAATAAACAATAAACTAAAGGTATATCACCTTACATTCGGTGACTTAATATTTGCTTTATATTTTCTCCTATTAGATATAGTATGTTAGCTATAGTAAAGGCTTGTTGTTTTATATTTGACTCCTCTGTGACCAAATTTCCCATTGAAATGATGACTCCTTCTTTGCCGCTCTCCAATGGTATTAGTGTAACATAGCAGAAAATCAGAAAAATTGAATGTTTAAGAAATAGTAAAAATTGAATGAGATTAAATAATAAACAGATCAGTTGAATTCTTTCTAAGTAGAAGATAAAAACAGCTTGCCTCAGTGCCAGGTAATGCAGTTTAAGTTCAATGCCTGGGTAGCTGGCAAGACACACTTCTAAACCCTTTGTTCAGGAAAAAAATTTGAAAAACTGCACTAAGAGCCCAAACAAGCTATTAACAAAACAAGAAATACAAATTGGTAATGAGAAAATGTTCAAACTAACAAAAATCAAGGAAATGCCAGTTAAAACAACCATGACATCCTTTGTATGTTTCAACAAAGATAAAAGCAAAAAAGGAAACCACTGAATGTTGGTAATTAAGGGGAAAATGATTGGAGCCACATCTCATGGTACGTAGCAAATTTGAATCTAGATGGATAACAGAATCAAATAAGACAAATCAAATTATGGAAAAAAAATCACATAGAAATTAAAACAGAATATTTACCAGATCTATGGAAAAAGGATAAAGTACCCATCTTCAAAACAAGAGAACAATATTATGGCTATTTCATAATAATGATGTTGATGATGACAATATACCTATGCTTATTAGCATAATAAAATAAAAAGGAAAAGATCTTTGAAAAATACTCATTCAAATATATCAGAAAAGTGGTTAATATTCATCCTTTATTAGTATTCATTTAGGTTTCAAGAAAAAAATAACAAAGCAATAGATATATGAAAACAGAGTAAGAACTGAAAAGTCATAGAAGATGAACTGTAATATAGACCTAAACCAAGAAGTTAAATTGAAAAAATTAAAATAGTGGTATGAGAGCAGTGTCACTATAAAAGATGTATAAATGTATACATATACACATATGTTAAAAAAATCCAATTCATTGTGATTTGTTCACTATGTGGTATTAGGCAGTCTGGTAAAAAATCTCTAGTAACTGACATTGTCCATCGACTGGGATAAAATCTGGTGATTACTAAAGTCCCCATGTTTGGTACTTCTTGTGGAGATCATCTAATTTAGTTCGTACAACAACCTTATCAGGAAGGTATTATTATCTCCATTTTACAGATGAAGACACTGAGGTTCCAAGAAGGGAAGTGATCATATCAGCCCAGTCCTGCCTGGCATCAAAGCCTGTGTTCTTCCTACTGTAATTTTGGTATTGCCCTTGGATGATGATAAGAAGCATCATAACACTAAGGACTACATTTATTGAGTAGCAAGTGATGTGCTAAGCAACTTGCCAGCAATATGCCATTCAATTCTCACTGTAATCCTGTTATCTATTCCCATTTATAGATAATAAAGTTAAAAGGCTATGTTCAAGGTCATAGAACTATTAAAGGCACGCCTGCCTAATTCCAAAGCCCACAAATACATCACTTTCTCCTATTTTTTTCTTCAAAACAACTTTTTTTTTCTTCATAGGAGGAAAGAAAGGGAGAAAACGGTGGAGCGAGAAACAGTGATGATCACCTTATCAGCATGAAAGAGCATTTGTTAATTTGTTAGGGATTAAAGAACTGGTGGGATGGTCATTGCCTTGATTTGGCTCTTAATTTTTACTCACATCTCCCAATGCCAAACTCTAATTTAAAGTATAATCTTTATCATCAAATTTACTAATGACTTAGTCTCCAATGTTTGGAAGAATGTAGCAAGTGAGAATTGAAATGGATTTAGAAGATTCCTGTCTCTTTCAAAAAGTATAACAAATAGCTACCAACATATACTAATAGCAGAGGTAGGATAATTACAGATACTACACATTACAGGATAATGACAATGGCTCACATGCATTGCATGCACATTAGATGCTAGGGACTGTGATATAAGCTTTAAAAACATATTTCCATTTAATTCTTACAACAATCCTCTAAGGTACATCATTATCCCCATTTCACAGACAAGGGGATTGAAGTTTAGGATGGTTAAATAAGCTGTTAACTGGTGGTGTTAGGATTTGATACTCTATTTAGCTCCAAATGTACTAACAAACATGCAAAACAAGCAACTTTGCAGAAAGCTATGAGTGCGACAAACACTAGGAAACTAGTTGGTACAGGAAGACTCAGACTGACAGGTTATTTTAGGGTGAAAGGTAGGTAGAACGATGTTGATAACAGACGAAGGATCTCAGCAAAGGAAGACACAGATGAGCCTATAGTTTAGCATTAAAAAATGTCATGCACAGTTCATTTGTGTCCCAGTGCCAACTTTCAAGAATGACAGACATGGTCACAGTCTCTCGCTGTACTGGGTGATGGGCGGTTATTCTGTACTCCCTTTGGTCCCCTGAAACACAACATTTCACTTCAAGTTCCATTCAGTAATGAAATCGAATGTCGGACCTACGTAAGTAGATAAAAATTTCCTTTCTTCCATGCCAAAATATTTGTAGAAGTATATATCACCAATCTGCATTTAAAACTTTATTTTTTTATTTCAAATTGGCTATAAATTTAATGTAAAACCTTCAAGGATACACAATGTTTTATAATGGCCTCAATGGCTCATAAAGGCCTTAAGCAGTAAAAATAGTTAAATCCATGATTTAACTAAGGTAAGTATGATTTCTATTGTTCTGTGTTAGGGCCATAAATATCATAAGGCTTTATCTGGCTTAGCCCCTTTATTTTACAGAAATAAAAACAGAGATCCAGAGAGAAGATGTGACGTGGCCAAGGTGATCAGTTAACATGAAATAGCTGAAAATTTCACGGGCACAGATCAAATCATATGACTTTATTTACTTCTGTTCCTTTTTCCCTTTTACAGAATAAAGCAGTTTTCAGGGGAAAAAAAATAAAAAGGAAGGTGCTCTTTAGGACAAGGACTTAATGGGTTTTTTCCAAAAACCAACAGAATGGTGTAATTGAAAATTATTTTTTCTTAGGTCATTATCTTTATTTATTTTAAAATTTTTAATTTTATCTTCTAGAAAGCAAGGCAAAGGCATCAAAAGAAAATAGTATTTAAAAAAAGATTTGATAACAGAGTCACTTAGGAAGAATAAGTAGCTGCTTTATTAAAGAGTTTTATTTTTATAGTCTTATAATGGTCTTTGTCCTTTGCTTAACCTCATTAATACAAGTTTGTTTCTTTAGTCTTTGAGACCACAACTCAAACTTCACCATTGACCTCATGGAAAGATAACTTGGTTTCTGGCATGATGGTTTGTAAGTAAACAATCTTCACAGTGCTAGCTTTGCAACCCCACACCTATAAAATGATTGCACCTGTCACACCATGACGTGAGGTCTTGAGACGATAAGATTAACTAAACCATCCAGTCATCTTTCTAAAAAAGGTTGACCCATTTTAATAACTAGTAATATGCACAAGCTCTTTAGCCTTAGGGCAGAAACTGATCATTAGAAGGATTTGAGAAGGCATTTCCTTCTCTTTCAGACGGAGTATTCTAGAATTAGATGAGTATGAGGAGGATCACTTCAAATAGGAATTACTGCCGGGGGCAAAGAACAAGATTTGATGGAATGATGCAGTCATTTAAAATAGCAAACCAAGCTCTATTGTGTCACATCCACACCTGTGCTCTATTTTAAAAAGATCCTAGGAGTCTGTGAGGATGGCTTACTAGACGGTATCATCTCAGGCAGGCAAAAGGCCAAGTGTCTAAACAGGCATTATGTGAAAATCAAAATCGACAGCTGCCACTGAACTTCACAGGTTGATGGAAACGTATTTTGATTGTGGTGGTGATTACACTCGTGTAAACATTTTCCGAAAGTCACTGAACTGCACATTTAAAATGGGTGCATTTCATTGTGTGGAAATTATCCCTCAATAATGTTGATTTTTCAAAAAAATGTCAGCTGTTCATGTGGACTATGGACACATGTCCCTCTGGCAAAAGTAATAGATACCATTAAGTCAGCTCTGGGTGAGCCCTAATAAAGATTAAATATAGCATTTAAGACCTTGCACAGTCATGAACAGAAAACTGTCCTATGAGAAATAAGGGATGAGAATTAAAGATCTATTGGAAACTTTATCTCACATTTCAAAGACAAAACAGTTACTCAACATGAAGCTCTGGAATTTGCTTTTGCCTTTATCAAAAGAACCACAGAGTATGTCAGCATGCTTAATGATTTTGCAAGGCTTTGCAATCCCATCTACAACACAACTTATCATTAGAACTGGTAAAGCTCAAATTCAATATGCGTATTAACCAGGAAGAATACATCTTCTCCTCTTTACCAGAAAATAAAATGGAGGATAGTTCTTTTGGGATTACTGAAAATACAGTTAAGTAATATTAAGCAGGCTAATTTTCTAAACATGTAATATTGTACATACTGACATACCACACAAAGTTAACACTTCTGATTGTGTTAACTTGGTCAAGTCACATCATCTCTCTACATTTCTCTTTTGTTTCTGCAAAAATAAAGGAGCTAAACCAGATAAATCCCTACAACATTTCCAGCCCTAACACAGAACGACACAAATCATTCTTATCTCAGTTAAATCATGGATTATGGACCAGAAGCATATGTTTACTAACTGGAAATTCTCACTTTTTACCATCTAATACTTTTCTTTTGTGATGCTAGATTTGGAGAAACAACGGCACTGATGAGAGAATGAGAAAAATGTTTTTTTGTTTTTGTTTAATATTTTTTATTTCAGCATATTACAGGGGTACAAATGTTTAGGTTACATATATCGCCCTTGCCCCACCCGAGTCAGAGCTTCAAGAGTGTTCATCACCCAGGCAGTGTGCACTGCACCCATTAGGTGTGAATATACCCATCCCCTCCACTCCCCTCCCATCACTGAGACACACAATAGATGCTCAACAAATATTACTTTCTTCTTAGCAAACTGGCATTGATAGGTGGAATGTTCTAGAATTTGGGGTTGCCAGAAAAATATTAGAAAGGAAATATTATTGAAGAGGGAAAAATTCAAAAAATGAAGCTATGACTCATCTCACTAATATTTTTACAAAAAAATCTATAGTAGACTGCAATATCTTTCACTGGAAGAAGTTGGACATATCTTTGACTTTCATGGAAATAACTATATGTTTTAGAAATTATGACATTATGGAAGATCTTAGATTTGCAAGAGAACTTAATGGTCATCCATACCAATTTCCCACTCAGAGTATGATAGTGATTCAGTAACATAAAATACAAAAATAACAAAACTTGCCTTTATCATTTTTACTTTTCTTAAGGAAAAGTCACTAAACCAACTTCACACAGCTGTCACTTTGCATGTATAATGTAAGCTGTGATTAATATTTTAAATATTAAATATTTTGATAAATATACAGAGATAACAGACAATTTATTTTATCACACAAAGTCTAAATTATATCCAAGGTTGCATCTCTTTATTTACTTTAGCTTGTCAGCATCAGGCAATCATTCTCAATTTCAAATCAAGGCACACTTCTCAACCTAAGAAGAGCTGATAAAATAATGGATTTGCCCAGGGAAGCCTAACCCGAGACACTGGAGGATAAAACAAGAAAACAAGGAAACAAATCATAGAAGTAGAGAGAATCATAAAAATTATCTAAAACTTGGACATAAGGTTTAAAAGTAAGTGATATATCCTTTAATCTTATACAGGGTTAAAAGTCATCCAAGAATTATCTACAAGAACATATTCAATTCAATGCATTATTTTCTATTGATTAAAGGTCTCAAACTCAGTAAAGTTACTTGCTAACTTCTTTTTTTTTTTTTTTTTTTTATTGGGGGAAAACTACAAAGCATTTACAGTATAATGTTTACAGTCACAATTTATAGTGAGCTGATTTCCCAAAATATATTACCACTCAAGTTGACTTATCTTGTTACATTTAAAAATC
>CAUYRT010027146.1:0-17198 GCA_963574885.1 Lepilemur ruficaudatus | reverse complement strand
GCCAGGGGAGCGTAACGCGTTGGTTGGTTGTTGGCCTGAGTGTGGCTTGAGATGACAGCAGGATATGTCCAGATGACAGTGTGAAGATCCAGGAGAGAAGGACTGGGAAGGGTCCCTGGCCCGGTGGAAGCGATCACACTCCGAAGCACGATGGAGGGATTGCCTCAGATCAGACCGACTTGCCTCCTCTGTTCAGCAGGAGCAGCGGAGGAATGAGTGGGTACAGAAGTCGATCGGTTTTTAGATTGAAAAGTAGAAAGTTGAGGGAATTCTTGTCCAGTAGCTTCTGTCATCATTGTGAAGATAGTTTATATAAAGCTATCATAATGTGTTCCACTTGGAGAAATTTAGGAAATCATGAGAAGGGGGGATGGAGAGAGGCAGCTTCCTAGAACAACGGTCAGAAGCATGTTAAGCATATTGCTTCTGTAAAGCTCCTGCAATTGAACCCTATTTCAGGCACCACGAAGGCCGTTTTAACTACTGAGTGCGATCTAAGCACAGGTGCCAGCCCGGTGTAAAATGGCTCCTCTGCAGTAGTTAGCAGTAGCAGTTTTCATATAGCTGTTCAATGACAATCTGATTCTCCCCAAACTCATCCAAAAGTATACTGGGATATTATTAACCTTAAAGGCTTTGTCCTTACCCTCTTCCTGTCTTCAATCTGAAAATGATTTCTTAGCCCATGCTGCACTCACGTAGGTCAGGGCTTTGCTTGGCTAAGAAGGAAAATCTTGCCTGACCATTTTCTTTGGAGCAAAAGAAGACACCTTCAAGGTCTCAGGACGTTGCTACCTTAGGGTGTTGCTACTCCAGTTACTCTGGCAGCTGCTGGCCCAGAAAATCATGATCCTTTCCACAAGTGATCTTCTGCACCTTGCAAGCTTGGTCAGGGCTCATGATTACTTTTTTTTTCCTTCCTTCTTCAAATGATTCCCCCCTCCCCCGTTTTGGTTTAGACAGAGAGGGCTCCCTGCCTAATTTAATTTTCTTTCTTCTTTCTTTGTTACAAGCAGATGTCACTTTTACATCAAATGCACCATGTCTCCCCGCACCCACCAGCCCAGCAGATGTTACTGCTATTAGCCAAACTCCAGAAAAAAGGTAACAGGCAGCCCCTTCTGCTAATTACAGCATTGTGGGGATGGAAGGAAGGGGGGGGGAGGAGTGGAGTGAGAGGGGCTTTTCCATGATGAAGTTCTTAAGAGAATGGGTCCTGGGGTCTGTACACCTCACCTATGCAGAGCACAGCACTGACACAGGGGCACCTCTGAAGTTAATCCAGATGCAGAAACACCGTCTATGAGTCAGCCGTGAAGGTCCAAACCAAACCCACACAGCTAACCCAGGGCAAAGGCCTTTGAAAGTGACATCAACCTGGGCGTATAATATTTACACACAGGAGTAAATCATTAATTAACCATAAATAAATACTTCATATAATGGAAGCTAACACATATAATTTACCTATCTAATACATATATGCCTTCCAGTAAATTCCTAAAAAGTTGAAGTTTTCTGCCTAGTTGCTTTGCTTTCTCCCATTTGATATCCTGGTGCCTGCTTCCTTGATTTGTCTACCCTCTTCCATATGCACTATAAATTCTAAATTCCGAAGTCAAGTGTTTCATATGTAATTCAAGGAGACTCTACCAACATCATCATTAACATCACCATCACCATCATCACAATGCTGGTGGCTGACACTCACTGGATCCTTTCTCAGTGCCAAGCACTGTGTTAAATGCTCTGCATACACTATTGTCAATCAGTTAATAATTGCTAGTCTCACAGTGCCAGGAGGTTAGTTACTAGATCCTCACAGAGTTTCTATTATGAGACATGTGTCCTATGGTTGCTAGGCAAATGGAAAGTGTGCTAGACCAAAATGCTAGCAGAATGCAGCCATCATTAGGCTTGGGGCTGTGTGGTTGGTTTGCTTAATGTTCTAGGGAAATGGTGCCCTAATAAATCCTTCCTAGGTTGTCTCCTTGGTGAGGTGAGTGGGAAAGGCTACTGCCTCCAGAAATCTTTTTGGAGAAACCCAAGGACAAATCTTGCCTTTTCATTCTCTGGTTGAGAGAACTGGTGGTTCTGAGCTGACTCTTTGCCAGGCAGGGGGCTGGCTGTGCTGGGATAATGTGGATGCAGCGTCAAATAAAGCAATCAAAAAGAAAATTCCTCTGAAACTCTCACTGGTATTTAATATTTTATTCATTCCCATGTTATTGTGCTTTGCCTGCGGTAAAACAGCCTCAAAACAGCCTCCTAGGAGTCAGGCATTAGGAAGCTGACAAGCATTTTCCCATGAATTGCTACTACAATACAATGGCATTTTGTTTGCTGTTTTGTTTCCTTGTCTTCTAACATTCTTTCTGACTTTCAAGGAAAAAAGAAGAAGAAAAAGAAACCCTCCTATGAATGGCAAAGAAAAGGAAAGAAAAGTTTCTTTTAAACTTTCAACCTTTTTCACTTGCTACTGGGTAGCATGTAAACATTTTTTTTTCTCATGGTATATATGCTGGTAATCTCTCCCCTTTTTGTGTGCTTTAAATGGCCTTTCCCCCCCCCCCTTTTATCACATAGCATTGCCTTTCCATTATCGATTCAGATAATCAGCAGGGGGAAAAAATCAACCGTGTACACATATTAAGAAAGGGAAGTCAGAGGAAGATGGATCAAACTCATCCATCTATCCATGTGGCCATTTATCTATCAATCCATCTCGCTACCCACCCGCCTCTATGAAAATAAATAGCAGGCACTGTACACATTGCTGGTTGGCTGAAGTTGCGATCTGGACAAAAGGTCTGTTTGGGCAAAGGATGCTGAAGCCCTAATTCTATTTGTGCCGGTCGAAAATCGGGAGGGGTTTTTCTACACTTCACTTTTATTAGATTATTTCTTATAGATGGTTTCTTTTTTCCTCCCAGACGCGTGGTGGAGGCTGCTGAAGCAGTTGGTCTATAGTTGGAATAATTAAATTAACCATTTGGTACAACTTTTAGGGGAGAGCTCGCGTGTAGAAAGCACAACTGGAACAAAACAGGGCGCTGGGGCTCCGGCTCTGGCCTGGCCCGGCCCTGCACGCCTTTCATCTCGGAGCAGAAGCAGGACCCCGGGCCACAAGAGGCGGGCAGAGGGACGGTGGGGCAGGGGGTGGGGGAGGGACGGCGACACTGAACAAAATAAACCTACAAGGCCCACAAAGGGAAAATGAAGTCAAGAGCATTTGCGCATCCGACCGTGAGGTCGCCTCGCTGAAAGGTCCCCTGCTATCAAGGCGCGAAGGCGCACGGCACCCCGGCCCGGCCAGGCTGGGCACCACGGGGCGCTGGACCGCAGGGCGGGGAAGCACTGAACCCCGGCAGGCGACTCGCACTGGCCTCGGCTGGGGCTGGGCGGGTCCCTTGTCCGCCGTCCCGGGCACCCTCCGCGTCCTGGCGTTTCCCTCGCTCCGGCCCCTTGGCGGAGTTCTCGCCTCCACCCTCGGCTTCTCCCCGCGACACCCTCAGACGCCTCCTCCGCACGCAGCTCCCCTAAGCTGAACTCCTGGACCCAACGCTCCCTTTGGCACAAGAACTGCCTCCAGGCACCATCTAAACCCCGAAGGTTCACCTCTCCACCCAAGAGCCATCCTCAACACTGCCAACGTGAAGCCCTCTACTCCGATCTCCCTGCACATACTTAGGTCGGCGTCTCCCCTTCGCCCCTAAGGCTATCTGGAGACTGTCTGCAAAATAGGGCCCGAGGTGAAATTGCCCTGCACTCGGGTGGGGCGTAGGGCTCAGGCCCGGCTCGTAGCTTTCCAGGTGGAGCGCGCGCTGCGCACCACGCGGAGACAAACCCGGCTGCACCCGCGCGGGTGCCAGGCCCGGGGGGGAACCTGCTTATTGTCAAGCACAGGCCTTGGAGCCAAAACGCAGCTCCTCCCGGCCACCGCAGGTCACTCTTTTCTGCAGAGAAACTCGCTTAAACCTCACACCAGCAGTAGAGGAGCAGGCTGGCCGGTGCCACCCTGGCCGGTGCCCCCTAGATCCACAGCCCCCCAGTGCGGGCCAGGGCGCCGGAGTCGCACTCCAAAAACCAGGAGGCACCCCCCTCCCCGCCATCCGAGGGAACGAAGGAACTTGGACAGTTTCAGCGTTGGCGTGACAACCTATCCCCCACCTCCCTTTAGTGGATGGGGGGAGAAGGGGGGAATTCCGTGTGTGGAGTCCAAAGGGGTATGGCCACCCCCGGCCCAAATGCAGATTCATATTCATGAGAGCGGGATAAATAAAGACAAATCCTCGCTGTAATAGCACTTAGATTCGCATCCGTCTTGGCTGGCCTTTGGGTTTAGGGGACTGAAGACAGATGTTTGCATCCCTTTTCTCTTCTTGTCTGGTGACCATAAAGAAAACCCATTTACAGCATTGCAATTTGTTTCCCGGCGCATAAAACCTTGTATACATTTATTTTCATTTCACCTCCGCGCACAAAAAAGTGCACACTGGTCACCAAGGGCTCTTCTTTATCAAATACGCATTGTACAACATACAACTGCAATAAAACTATCACCCCTCCCCATAAAACTATCACCAAGCTCCTAGGGAGGTCCGGCTCCCTGCACTCCGGACTGAGCGCTTCCTCACGCCTGAGGACTCGCAGTCACCTGAAAATAGCCTGAAACTCACCCTGCGGAGAAGCACGAGGCTGGGGGGCCGCTGTCCCTGTTTAATCCATTGCCACGTCCACGGCAGTTTAGTGCGCAATAAAACACGGTGGCAGCGAGAGCGGGCGCCCATCCGCTTGCCGGCACTAGCATCGAATTAAACCACTTAGTTTGGCAAACACTGAACGCCTAAATGCCCCTATAAAGACTTTATGAGTTTGTTACTTTAATTACTGACTTGTTACAGAGCACATAAAGGGGGTAATGAATGCAATAAAACTAATTATCTACACATTTAATTCATATAAAATATCCAGGGTTTGTTTACACCGCACGGCGATCCAACTAAGCATTCCCCCTCTTGTCCACCGAGAGGAAGGATTTAATGAAATAGTTTCCCTTATACTGCTAGAGCCTAACGAACCAAATGAAAATTACCCTCCGCTTAAATCACGGGGCCACCGAGGTCCACAAATCACCGCTGGCCTCTCTGTCTGAGCCTTGCTGCCGGCACCCAAAAGCCCGAGGACCGGACGGGAAAGGTGCCCGACCCGGAGCCCCTGCCTGGGCATTTTAAATGGCAAGGGTTTCGCTGGCTGAAGTCCGCAACCCTAAAGGGCAAACAGACAACAACCCCCTTTTCGAGGGGCTCTGAGGGGCATTGCGGGCACCTGAAAAAAAAAGCGGAGGCGACAAAGAGAGGGCGCGCGCAGGAGAGAGATGGAAGAGGAGACGCATTGGGGTACATCTCAAGCCCGCTTGCCAGTTACGGCGTAATTAAAACCAGCAACGCGCGAAACCTTCAAACCGAACGAATGCAGACCCAGCGCTAATGCAGACGCAGAACTGAGCGCAAAAACCGCATCGGCTGAGAGTCCAGATGTTTTACATTCAAGAGCTTTACTCCGCTTTTATTTTATTTTTATTTTTTTAGGCGGCTGTATACCCTGTATACACTCGAAAGCACATTAAGCCGCCAGGAGAAATGCAATTTATAAGAGGCTCTCCTCTCTCTATTTTTTTTTTTACCCCCTCTACCAGGTGTATTTTAAAGAAATCCGCTTATCGTTCACATAAACCCCCTCGGCCCACTTACTCCATGTTACAGGGTGCCTGGGTCTTGCCAATGTCCCAGTCCTTTATAACATTTCATGCACTTCGGGGGGTAGGCTTGTTGTTAAATTGAGCGTGTAACACTCTTACAAAACAGGTTTTCTATGACATCAAGGTTTCTTCTCCCTAACCGAGGGGGGTGGGGGATGAGGACGAAGAAGGGGGAAAACGCACACACTATCTCAATTTATGCCTAAGGTATATGATCAGTTAAAAAGGCTTAAAAGCTCGGGGAAATTGGATCAGGGAGAATCGTCACCCAACTTTCATTATTTCCAAGTAGTGTGATTGAATTAAAGGGCAGGGAGCTGGTTAGAAGGGAGAATCAGGGGCGCAGTGCGTAATGGTGTGGTATTAAATTCTAATTAGAGATGCAGGAATCAATGATAGGGAGGTTGGACAGCTCAGTTCCCCAGTGCCAGCCCAATAGACGGATGAGTTATTGTCATGTAAAAAGCGCCAGCAATAAGACCAACCGCTTTGCTATTGTCCAAGTGGAAAGAGCCAAGTTTATTATGAGGACTATATGCTCTAGAGACCTCAGACAAGGCATCTCATAGGAGGCTTTTTCATAAAACTAGGCTCTGCTGGTACCAAGGAGGCCAGTTTGGAGGCAGGCGTTGAGCTGTGCACATCTCCCCACTCCAGCCACCTTCTCCATATCCATCTTTTATTGCATTTTTCCACTTGGCTGAGCCATCCAGAGCCTTTTCAATGTATAAAATGGAATATTCTTACCTCAATTCCTCTGCCTACGAGTCCTGTATGGCTGGGATGGACACCTCGAGCCTGGCTTCAGCCTATGCTGACTTCAGTTCCTGCAGCCAGGCCAGTGGTTTCCAGTATAACCCGATAAGGACCACTTTTGGGGCCACGTCCGGCTGCCCGTCCCTCACGCCGGGATCCTGCAGCCTCGGCACCCTCAGGGACCACCAGAGCAGTCCGTACGCCGCAGGTAAGGACCGCCGGCTTTCTCGGCGGAGGAAGCTGCCTTTCCGCTCGTATATAGGAAGCCTTGATTGCATTTGAAAATGGAAATGTGTTTAGTATTTACCAAACGAAATTTGCTTACACAAATGAAAGAATTTATCACGTTAGAAGCGATTGCAGGGAGGGGTAATTCACTTACAGGGTTACACTATCCTAGTCACACCCGAACCGCCAACAAAATTATCTTAAGCTGCCAAAATGATAGGCATAATTTATTTACTTTGCGATGAGACGTAAAGCTTAGAAAATAATTAAATAACAAAGAGTAAAGCTCATTACTGACAGTGTCTCTTTTTTTAAGGACCGACAGCAGGCTCACACCTCTTCGGCTGGTCATTTTTAGGATCATTTCTTTAATTTATTATTTTTTTTGCAGCACTTTTACCCCCCAACTTTTGGGCCGGATCAACTTCTGAGAATTGAGAAGTTCCAACAGTGGGAGTGTTTGGTAACTTCTTCCCTGGCTCCGTGATATTCCGACTGATGTTTCCGGGCTTTTATCCTCTCTCGTTTTTTCCTGCTGTAAGCACGATCCCGCGTCCCGGGCTTCAGTCCGGCTCCAGTGCGCTGCTCCAACCCACCCAGCGGCGCTCGTGCCGGACAGCTTCCCCCAGAGTGCGAAGTCTGAGCCTCTGTTCCCTGTGTGATGTGACTAAATTGCTCGGTTTTCCCCAGCGGCTCCTGTCAGCCCCTTGGCAGCCTCTCCGGGCGACCTGGCCTTGGGGTCCCCACACTGCGGCTTCCGCCGGCGCCCTGCGGACGGTCTGGTCTCCCTCACTCTCTGTGTCCTCTGTCGTCCTCTCTCTAGTTCCTTACAAGCTCTTCACTGACCACGGCGGCCTCAACGAGAAGCGCAAGCAGCGGCGCATCCGCACCACCTTCACGAGCGCGCAGCTCAAGGAGCTGGAGAGGGTCTTCGCTGAGACGCACTACCCCGACATCTACACCCGGGAGGAGCTGGCGCTGAAGATTGACCTCACCGAGGCGCGAGTGCAGGTGCGCGCGCCTGCAGACCGACCCGGATCCGCCGCACCGGGCCCGGGAGGGGCGGGGTGAGGGGCAGGGGGTGAAGTTCGAAGACCCGGGTTCTCGCCAGAGAAGGGCCCGGGGGCTCAGGGACCCAGGGCCGGCCAGAGAGGTCGGATTTAGTGTGAGTGTGCGCGCGAGGCGGAGTCAGAGCGAATGCACTTGGCGATTTATTACCAATGTAGGGTTTCGCTCCCGAGCAGAGGCGCGGGGGTCTTGAGATGTGAATGAGAGGGGCCTTTCGGGGCCAGGAAGCGCCCTGTGGGAGGAGGAGTGCACACTTTGACCCCGTATTGTAAGCTTTTGTTTTTTTGGTTTTTTTGTTTGTTTTTTGTTTTTGCCAAATGCCTCCTAAATCAAGCGCTTTTAAACTGGCACCATGGCGTACAGGTGCATTTTCCTGGAACAACGATTTGTGTAAAATTTGCAAAAAGGCTGTGACTCCATGAAGGTCGAGAACCACGGCTTACTCTAAGCTGTCCCTAACGGGACACAGGTGTGCTTCCGACCTGGGCCCGGAGCCTCTCTGGGTGAGCCCGGTTGGAGGGGCCGTGCGCACCATCGCACGCTCCTCCAGGCCCAAAGGCCGGGCCGGCAGCCCGCAGCAAACCCAGAGGCCCCCTCCTTCTACCGGAGTTTAACTTTAGACTAGACCTTCAGAGGTCTAGGGGCGGATGGCCAGCTTGGGGGGTGTTCAAGGAGCAGACTGAGCAAAACCCACCCACAAGGGCTTCCAATTTCGGGTCTTTCTGGGACCTGCGGCCTTTTTACCTCTTCTACAAGCCACTGTTTCCCTGGCTTGCTCAGCTATCCCCAGGGAAGTTTCTCCGAAGATCCTCAAGCAACTCGATGGGGAGGGTGCGCGCGGCGTTACCGCGGCGCATGGAAGGCGGGTGTTAAAACAAGTTGAAAGGGAACGTAGGCCGCCCTGGCCGGCGCTTTGCTTTCCCATTTCCTTTCAGTCCCCCAGTTCACCCCTCTCCTCCCCTTTTGGGCCAGGTGTGGTTCCAGAACCGCCGCGCCAAGTTCCGCAAGCAGGAGCGCGCAGCGGCGGCCGCGGCGGCCGCGGCCAAGAACGGCTCCTCGGGCAAGAAGTCCGACTCCTCCCGGGACGACGAGAGCAAAGAGGCCAAGAGCACCGACCCGGACAGCACGGGGGGCCCGGGCCCCAACCCCAACCCCACGCCCAGCTGCGGGGCGAGCGGCGGCGGCGGCGGCGGGCCCAGCCCGGCGGGAGCCCCGGGGGCGGCGGGGCCCGGGGGCCCGGGCGGCGAGCCTGGCAAGGGCGGCGCGGCGGCGGCGGCGGCGGCGGCGGCAGCAGCGGCGGCAGCGGCTGCGGCGGCGGCGGGGGGCCTGGCTGCGGCCGGGGGCCCCGGACAGGGCTGGGCTCCCGGGCCCGGCCCCATCACCTCCATCCCGGATTCGCTCGGGGGCCCCTTCGCCAGCGTGCTGTCCTCGCTCCAAAGACCCAACGGGGCCAAAGCCGCCTTGGTGAAGAGCAGCATGTTCTGATCGGGGTCCGGCGGCGGCGGCGGGGGCCGGGCCGGGCCGGGCGGGCGGGGAGGCCCGAGGCTGCTGCCGCCGCTGCTGCTGCGGCTGTGTCGTCGAGGCCTGAAGTCATCGCGATCAGAATAAAGAGAAAGCGGCGTCGCCCGCACTTCCACCCCACTCCCCCCCTTCCTCAACCCCAAACAAAACAAACACAAGCAACTTCCCCGGCTTCGCACCTTCCTTGGCCGCGGGGGCCGGGGTTGGACGCGGGTGCGAGCAGGTGCCTGGACTCGGGGCGCTCTCAGGGGCTGTCTGCGTGTCGTGTGTCTGTCTCGGGGAAAGTGTCTGTGCCCGAGCAGGTGACAGGGAGAGATTGTGTGTGTGGGGGGCACAACCAACTCAGTGACTTGCCTAGAAAAAGAGGAAAATAGACAAAAAGAAAAAAAATTCGGAAGGTAACAACCATTTAAAAAAACCCAACAACCCAGAAAGATTTTAAAAAATACAAGAAAAGACAAGACAAAGTAAGAGGGGGGAAAGGGAGAAGCTGCAGCTGGCGCTGTCCGCGGGCTCGCTCTTGCGAACCCCTAAACTCGCGCCCCCTGACAGCACGAACTCTCTGGGGCTCCCCTTCTGGGGAGAGTCGGGGCGCCTTCCCAGCCCCTCGCCCCTTCCTCTTGTGTCCTTGGGTTCAGGTCAGCGGGCGACGACTCGCTCGGATTGTCCCCGCGGCCAAAGTGACTTCGCGCGCCCGCGTGCCTGTCCCGCCTCGCCGAGCTCCGTCCCGCAGTTAGCGCATCCGAGTCCCACACAGTCGCAACTCCGCACCCCGAGTCTTTGCAGCCTGTCGGCCCTGGCGATGCCCTATACATGAGATGCCTTTTCATCCACAGACTCTGCAAACTGTCTCATACTCCGCAATTTTCCTTTTTTTTCCGCTCCCGCCCGCCCCCACCGAAATTTCTTCTTCCACCAGCTTTTACTGGACCTTCTGGGCCCGCTTGGATCGGAGGCAGGTGGGGTCCACCAGCGCTGCAGGGGGACCCGCGAGTCTGCAGGTCTCGGTTCGCGTTTCTGGTCGAAGGATCCCACCTGGACCAGCACCTGTCTGGCGGATGGACTGCATATCGATGATCCCATTCTTCGCGCAATGTAGACATCTCTGTTGGGATTTGGGTTTTTTTTGTTTTTATTTTAAAAGGCACAAACTATAGATATTAGTTGAATGTTGAGGCTTTAACTTTTTCGGTGTCTTTATACAACTGTGTTCTGTGACTCAATTGTATCGTGTTACTATCAGTACAGCCCGTCTCCTCTACGTGACCGTACGTTTTTCTCCTCTTGTAGTCCCTATGGCGTGTCTTTATGGCGTAATAAGGTTCTCACGGGTTCAATCCTTTGTGTTTAGAGAGACCACAGTTCAGACAATGGTATCTATTTTTGTTATCAGCTGCATGTGTGTCTGATTTCTTTTATTTTTTTTCTTGTTGGACTATGTGAACATAATCGTCATAAGTTATGTTTCAGATTTTCGAATTTATTTATATGTGTTATAATGAATGCTTCTATTTAAAAGGGAAATATTTCTACATGTGCATATAGTTTTCCAGGAGTGTACCATTAATTTGATTGTTGATAATAAAAACAAAAAGCAAGTCTAGCAATTGAACTCTTTGACTTTTTCTTCGTTCGTTTTTCTTTGGTTGGCTATTGGGGTTTTTTAAAAAAAATTGAATTTAAAAATGATGAGGGGGGACAAAGGAAATTGTACTATATAGCCAGAAGCCCACTCGGCTCCGGAAATCTAGGTGGATTGAGGTGCACCAGATTCAGCCAAATATAAATTTTAGTGCTTAGGATTCTTCTTCTTAGGATGCTTATTTGTCCCTTGTTCCAGGCACAAAAGGGCATCAGGGGGTTGATGAAAAGCATTTGCATCTGTTGTGAGGATGTGGATTATTAGGTGGCAACCAGGACAGGACTCGAATTCAGGTCATTGAGGTGGACTTGTGAGGATTTCGTGCACACAAGTGCCTTCAGGATCGGGCGACCCACCTTCCCTGAGCTGGGCAGGCCGCTGGCACCCTGGGACACTCAAGAGTCTCTGTGTGAGCAAGTAAATGAGGACCACGTGGATCCAGATGGTGCCCGGCGGCGCTGGGCCCAAGAGCAGCTCTGCAGCGTTGGTGCGTTGGAAGAAATAACACCAACACTGGCATTTAGCGAGCACTGCGAGGCACGGGTTGTGCTTTCTGTGCATGATCTCATCTACCCTTCAAAACAAGACCATGAAGCGGGTACAATTCCCTTCCTCCTTTCCTCCTTTTCTTCTAAGCAGGTAAGAGAAGCAAGGCAACGGTTATCCTGTTGAAGACTCCCCCATTGACAAGGGATAGAGCCGGCCTTCCAACCCACACCATCTGGGTCCCAGAGCTTGCACACTAACTCTACCAGTGGTTCCCGAAGTGTGGTTTCTGGTTCAGCAGCGTCAGCATCACCTGGAGATTTGTTAGGCACAAATTCTTGGGGCCCACCCTAGACCTCCTGAGTCAGACACTCTGGAGAGGGTCCCCAGCAATGTGGTTCTTTTTTGTTTTTTTGGTTTTTTTTTTTGAAACAGAGTCTCATTCTGTCGCCCTGGCTAGAGTGCCATGGCATCAGCCTAGCTCACAGCAACCTCAAACTCCTGGGCTGAAGCGATCCTCCTGCCTCAGCCTCCCGAGTAGAGGGGACTACAGGCATGTGCCACCATGCCCGGATAACTTTTTCTATATATTTTTAGTTGGCCAATTAATTTCTTTCTATTTTTTTAGTAGAGGCGGGGGTCTCACTCTTGCTCAGGTTGGTTTCGAACTCCTGACCTTGAGCGATCCGCCCGCCTCAGCCTCCCAGAGTGCTAGGATTATAGGCCTGAGCCACCGCGCCCGGCCTCCCAGCAATGTGTTTTAACAAACTGTAATATATATGAGAACCATCGAGCCACATTATAAGAAACCAAAATGGGAAAGTTCCAGAATTGGGATGTTAGGAACAGTGGGGTCAGGGGTTCTGACAGCTTCCACCATCCTACTTTTGGAGGGGAGAGGTCCTCACCACAGCCCCAAGAGGGAATCCTGCCTCTTCCTTGGACTGTTTGGGCCACCTTCTTCCAGCAGAAGCTGGTACTTATCCTGGTACCTCTCTGGCTGGGCCTCATCAATAAATAATTCAGTTCCCTTCATTTGGAGGGAGGCCACAGTCTGCCTCCTCTGACCTGAAGATGAGCAGCTGATTTGGTTTGGACTTATCAGGGCTTCTCACTTTAAGCATCCAAATATGACTTGCATTTGACCAGGCATTCAGAAATCACAAAGCTTTGGGTCATATCAAGTTTCTAATCATCTTTCTAAAAGACTTTTTAAATAGTCTTTAAAAATTTCTGTCTGTAAATGCCCCTCAGTAGATTCTCCAAGACAACATTGTCTATAAACAATGCCATTAATTGTGCTAGTCTGAAATGCCAGCAATGGCCGGATCCCTCAGGCTTCAGCCTTCGGTTGTAAACATAACATAGAAGGTCTGAGAGAGACAAAAACAAGGGCAGGAATTTATTAACAAAGGGGCATTCAAGGACCAGGTACCCAGCCATGAACTTGGCTAGAGCAAAATTTACCTACTCTTAGGCACTGAAGCTGGCCCACCAGGTAAGTCTCTGTAAGCTGATGGGCAGGCTGGTGGAACAGGCATTCTAGAGAACAGCAGAGAGAAAGGAAACAGTGGAGAGAGGAAGAAGAGAGACAGAGAAAAAAGAGGAGGAAACAACTAGCCAAAGAAGAGATTTTGGAAACCCCAGCAAAAGCCCTAGACATCTTTTTTTTTTTGAGACAGAGTCTCACTCTGTTACCCAGGCTAGAGTGCTGTGGCGTCAGCCTAGCTCACAGCAACCTCAAACTCCTGGGCTCAAGCGATCCTTCTGCGTCAGCCTCCCGAGTAGCTGGGACTACAGGCATGCACCACCATGCCTGGCTAATTTTTGTCTATATATATTTAGTTGGCCAATTAATTTCTTTCTATTATTAGTAGAGACGGGGTCTTGCTCTTGCTCAGGCTGGTTTTGAACTCCTGACCTTGAGCCATCCGCCCGCCTCGGCCTCCCAGAGTGCTAGGATTACAGGTGTGAGGCACCACGCCCGGCCAAGCCCTAGACATCTTTGCAGATTTGAATAAACTGGATGAAGTTCCGCAGATTTCCTTCTCCTGGCTTTGATCTACTTTGAATGACTCTGGGGCATGGTGAGGAAGCCATGCCTCCCACTCCCCACCCCCATCCTTGCCCTCCCAGCTTCCCAGAAGCTGGCATTGTAAATGTCTAGGGACACCTGGCTTTAGTATATTTGAATATCACTTTCTTTTTAATTTGGGTCACCTCTGCTTCTCTCACTGACCACAGAAGCAAGCTGTTGGGAGGCAAGATTATGATCCAATGCAAAATACGACCCTGTACTATGATGGAGCCTAGCGGCAGGACACTGCGTCTCTCACACTGTGTCATTTCCTTGGAGCCCTGCACAGTGTGAACAAGCTCACTTTCACTTTTCCTCTCCTAAGGAATTTGCATTTTGGCTCATCAAGGCATCCTTTTTCCTGGCAACGCTGGGACCACATGTGACTTCACAAAAGCTGCAGAGCTGGTGCCAGATGGCCACCCCTAAGCCAAGTCTCCTTCAAAATGGCCAAGCACAGAGAACTAGAGAGAAGCGACAACCCAGCAGGTGGCAGCTGTCCATAACTCACCCCGGATTATTCTCCGTGACCACCACGTGTTTTTAGGAAGACAGCCCATGACTAGGAAGAGATGAGCCTCAATTCAGGGAATGGATCTATGTCACCTTGGGTGGAAAATAACTTAATCCCAATGAGCCTGACTTATTAACCATAAATGTGAGTAATAATGCAGAGTGTGGGGTTGTTCGGGGGATAAAATAAAATAACATACAAGTATCCGGCATGGCAGTTTGTTTTCAGCAAATATCCGATGTTATGATGATGATATAACTCCTAGATCTTTTCTTGATCTCTCTCGTTCAGGCTTCAGAAGATTAAAAAGAGCCCTTAGTTGTCACAGGAACACAGAGTGTGAGTGAGTATGTAAAAGCTGGACTTGGAGAACATTGCTAAGGGTGGACGGGAACAGGCTAGAATCGGCCAAGGGCCACTAATATTTACTGAGAGCTCATTGTATGCAAGGCACAATTTTTTTTTTTTTTTTTTTTTGAGACAGAGTCTCACTGTGTTGCCTGGGCTAGAGTGCCATGGCGTCAGCCTGGCTCATAGCAACCTCAAACTCCTGGGCTCAAGCGATCCTTCTGCCTCAGCCTCCCGAGTAGCTGGGACTACAGGCATGTGCCACCATGCCTGGCTAATTTTTTTCTATATATTTTTAGCTGGCCAATTAATTTCTTTCTATTATTAGTAGAGACGGGGTCTCACTCTTGCTCAGGCTGGTCTCGAACTCCTGACCTTGAGCGATCCGCCCGCCTCGGCCTCCCAGAGTGCTGGGATGACAGGCGTGAGCCACCGCGCCCTGCCTGCAAGGCACAATTTTAAACTTCTAAGCTTTAAAACATTTAATCCTCATGACTACCCTGTGAGAAAAGTACTCCTCTCATTTTGCTCTTATGAGGAAACGAGGCATGAAGAGTTGGTGAGATGCCCGGGGTCACACAGCCAGCAGTATTGCAGAAGTAGGAATCCAACTCCAGCTGGTTTGACTCCAGAGCCCATGTTCTTTAACCTCTGTGCTTCACAGCCCCTACAAGAGGAAGAATTCATTTTAGCCCACAAGGTTACACATTATCAGACCCAGAAGGAGAAGCTGATGAAGACTCTGGCAGGTAGGTAAAAGTTGGGAAGGGCAGTGGTAGCAGCACTGGGACGGGAACCGCAGCTAGGTGCAGAACAAAGCCCAGGGCCAGGAAGGAGCAGGAGTTGTGATCCCGAGGAGGAGGGAGAATGTTTTCTTGCAACGCATTTGCAGCTCACAGTCTCTCTCTGTAAGTGAACAAGACAAGGACTAGCCCGGGGGGTGGAGCGTGGAAGGGGCCGGACAGTGACATTTATGAAACGCGGAACACCGGCTGGTGGACAGGAATGGAGGTCAGGAGTAGCTGTCAGCCTCTAGCCCCACTTATCACCATCATGACACCTGGATGGCACAAACGACAGAAGCTCACCTGAATCCTTCATTTCCCAGCCTTGACTCCAGAGTGGCTGCTCACCCATCTCTGTGGATAAATAGTGACTAAATGTCTTCATTTTAATAGTATCTAATAGTATCTCCATGTTGGAAAGTAAAGTACAGTGCAAAGACCTGCGACCTCATTGAGGAAAGAGGCAGGGTTATCTGGAAACGGTCTCTGACCATGTCCCCATCACCACGGAGGACATTTTAGATTGTGTTAGTCTTGGTTTAATTCAGGGGTTCGACCTTGGGTTCATTGATAGGGTTCGTGGGAGATAGAAAAAAAACACATATATATTTTCACTAACCTCTACCTGAAATTTAGCATTGTCTTTAATGACAAATGCAGGCAACATAGCTATAGTAGTAATTATCAGTACCTGTGACTTTGTCACTGGTGGAAATCACAGGTATTTTCATGTCACATTGGAGTTTTTGAAGCTATCTCGATATAACCTTTACATTCACCATAGTTTGAAATTATGGTAATTATTAGACCAGGCATTATGTCTTGCTACTTAATGCATTAATAACAGAGCACATGTAACTGTATAACGGATTTATTCAATAACTTTGTTTCAATTGGCTTCTTCTGTAATCCTATGCATTTAAAAAATTTTTTTAGGTTATTTTTATTTTTTAGATTTTTGTATATTTATTAAAACAATTTCTAAAATTTATTTTTAATTGACAAATAAAATTATATGTTTATCATGTACAGCATGTTTTGAAATATATATACACCGTGGAATGGCGAAACCGAGGTAGTTGACATATACATTCCCTCACTTACCATTTTTTGTGGTGCAAACAATTAAAATCTACTCTTTAAGTAATTTTCAAGAATGTAATGCATTGTTATTAGCTATAGTAACCATGTTGCACAGTAAATAGATCTCTTGAACTTATTCCTTCTTATTCCTTCTACCTGAAACTTTGTATTCTTTGACCAACATCTCCCCAGGTTTTATTGTTTGCATTTTAAAATGTTACCTTGAGAAGAGGTTCCTGGGCATCACCGGACTGCGGAGGGGTCTGTGGCGCCTACACAAAAAGCCAAGAGCTCCTGGTGAGCTGGTGAGAGCGAGGTATTCCATCTCTCTGTGAAGTTCTGACTTTAAGAATCATTTTATTTTACAGGTGGAAGCGATCTTAGAGAAGTTTTAAACCTATCACATCCTCCTTCAAAGGAAAGAGAAAATGGAATAAAACAAGCCCTCCACGCTGAACAAAGAAAGTTCCCGGATTTTATAGACCACTGGCTGCGTGGAGGGGAGAATGGGACAGGCTGGGAAGATTCCAGGGTTTCAGCAGGACTGGAGCGTCCTTCCTCTTACTGTTCACGGAGGATTTACCCGAGCTGTGCTGAGAGCCGCCCCCTAGGAAGAAAGTGGTGCCTTCCTTCTGTTTCACTATGGACATCGAAACCTGCTAAGTCTTTACCTAGGTCACACTGTTAATAAAGGCAAAGCAGGACTCAACCCAAAGCTCTTTTTAACCAGAATGGTAAAAAGGGTAAAAAAAAAAAAAATAGTAAAAGGAGTTCCTCATTTATCTTGGTGTTGCTCACTTTATTTTTTGTCTGAACCTGAAGCTATTTGGTTTGTTAAACTACCCCAAGGCCAAGCGATTAAGCAGTGATGTTCCTTTAGCCATGTGTTTGATGTCAAAGACCTCCCTCTGGGGAAAGTCAGACATCAA
>CAUYRT010027145.1:0-21824 GCA_963574885.1 Lepilemur ruficaudatus | reverse complement strand
TTGCAGCCTGCTATTTCTTTTTTTCCTATCTTTCGTTATGCAGATTTAGTGTTTAGTTTGCTTTTATCTTGTTATGATTTGGGAGATATGTATCCTATTTTCAAATTCTACTAGGATTTAACTTAAAAAATTGTTTTTTAGGCTGGGCATGGTGGCTCACGCCTGCAATCCTAGCACTCTGGGAGGCCGAGGTGGGTGGATTGCTCAAGGTCAGGAGTTCAAAACCAGTTCTGTCTCTTCTATATAAATAAAGCCTCTAAATAAACAAGGCACGGCAGTCTTTACAGGCTCCATCCTCCGGTTCCCATCTGCGTTTTGTCTCCCTTTTCTTATCCTCACCCCCAACTCCAAGTGCCGCACGTCGCCGGCTGGCTCCGGCAGGCTGGGACTACAGGCATGGGCCACCATGCCTGGCTAATTTTTTCTGTATATTTTTGGTAGGCCAATTAATTTCTTTCTATTTTTAATCGAGACAGGGTCTCGCTCTTGCTCAGGCTGGTTTTGAACTCCTGACCTTGAGCGATCCTCCTGCCTTGACCTCCCAGAGTGCTAGGATTACAGGCATGAGCCACCACGCCCAGCCCAACCTAATTTTCAAAAATATAAAGTCTTATTTGAATGGATCAAAATTTATCTTTTAATAAATTTTACTTTTTCCATGTCTTCTTAACACTATAGGTAATATTAGGAAAGGAACAAGTATGCACTGTGGCAGAATAAATATGAATTTATTTTACTATTTAAAATTATAATAGAGTTTAAATATATATATAATTATGACTACAATGACGACAAATTGTACTTGCATCATCAGTTTGTCCATTTTTGATTTGGTAATTGTTGCTGCGGCCCAGAAATGATCCCTGGGCCAGGCGTGGTGGCTCACGCCTGTAATCCTAGCACTCTGGGAGGCCGAGGCGGCGGATCGCTCAAGGTCAGAAGTTCGAAACCAGCCTGAGCAAGAGTGAGAGCCCGTCTCTACTAAAAATAGAAAGAAATTAATTGGTCAACTAAAGATATATAGAAAAAATTAGCCAGGCATGGTGGCGCATGCCTGTAGTCCCAGCTACTCGGGAGGCTGAGGCAGGAGGATTGCTTGAGCCCAGGAGTTTGAGGTTGCTGTGAGCTAGGCTGACACTACGGCACTGTAGCCCAGGCAACAGAGTGAGGCTCTGTCTCAAAAAAAAAACAAAAAAAACAAAAACCATAAAGGAGACTTTTGAGAGATTGGATATTCATGGCTCAGATTAACTTTCTCGAAGATGTCAGTTCTCCCCCAAGATAATGCATAAATTTAGAACTACTCCAGTGCTCGCTGCAGCAGCACATATACTAAAATTAGAACATACAGAGAAGATTAGCATGGCCCCTGCGCAAGAATGACATGGATATATTTTTTAAAAAATAAATAAAACTATTCCAAAGGAAATCCCAACAGGATTTTATATAGCCCATGACCACGGTTATTTTAAAACGTCTAAGAAAGAGTTTCCACTGTGATAAGTGATGGCAGACCAGGCCATGTAGACCAGGCCTCCTGCTGGGAAAGCTGCACGAACTATTTTTAAGTCCTGCCTGAAGTCAGCAGAGAGCCTCAGCAGGGCAGATGACCGGACCAGGACTTGAGACAAAGGCAGAGGCGCACCTGACATCCCCAGCCACACAACACCAAGGGCGCCGGACGATTCCAGGCGCGGGGCTGAGAAGCGGAGCAGCACTTCTGACAAAAGGTGGGCTACAGAGGGGGTCGGGGGGTTCCAGAACTCACCAGGATCTGAGTTGAAACCTCGAGGTGCCCTCCAGGTGGAAGGATGACCTGTCACAAGTATACCAGCCCCCGAAGGACTGAGCTAGCCTGGGATCGGTCCCAGTTCTGAAGTTGACTTCGGACGTCCGCGACTGCTAGCAGCCCAGGCACCTGCCAGAAACAGGCAGGGTCCCACCAGAGGAGGTCAACATCATCCCAGGTCTCAAGTTATTTAAGTTCTCACATACAGTAAAAAATAACCAGGGACCCTACACAAGATGAACCCAACAACAGCAGAAGCAGCTGACAGAATCAGCCCCCCAGGGCTGAGATCTGGAGTCGCCTGGCGTAGACGTGAAGGCACAACGCTCATCGCGTCCTCGGAGTAAGACAAGGCTGAGAACTGGGGCAAATGATTGGAAAATATAAATAGAAAAAATGGAAATTCTGAACCAAAAAATACAGTAAGTGATACAAAGAACGCAACGACCGCCTTGAGCAGCACAATTGGCCGGCAGGAGGCGGGTGCGGAGCGGCCACGGGACGGCCCACGGGGACACGCGGTGGGGCCGCGAGCGGGGCGCAGAAGCGAACGGCTGCCGCGCACGTGGGCGGCCTCGGCGGCATATTCGCGGTGGCCAAAGAATAGAAGTGATCCAGATGCCGAAAACCCGGTGAAATGATCGATCGACACAGCGTGGCATGGCCACACAGTGGATGCCGTGGCGAGAGAGAGGAGTGAGCCACGGCGACGGCAGGGACGGACCTTGCAACGCGGGCGCAGAAGGAGCCAGATGCAAAGGACGCCCGGTGCATAATTCCGTTTGCATGAAGTGTCCAGAAGAAGCAAATTGATGGACACAGAAGCAGATTCACAGCCGCCTGGAAGCGGAAGTGGAGACTGGCGACAAAGAGGACACGAGCGCTGTTGGAGCTAATGGACATTTTTTTTAATCGGATCATGGTGCTGGTTACAGAACTGTAAATGTACTAATAATTGAATTGTGTGCTTAAAATAGGTAAATTTATACGTAAATTATACTTCAGTAAAGCTGTTTAAGCAAGTTTTCCAAAACTGATTGTGCCAGATACAACTCCTCACTGCCCTGTCCGAGCCCTCCCTTGGGTGCCTGCTCTGCAGCGGGCACGTCTCCTGTGCAGGCAGCCGCCGGGCTCTGTCCCGGACACATCGGAGGCGCACTGCGGGAGTGGGGCCTCCAGCCTCTTGCTCTGACCCACAGCTGCTCGAGGCACGTGTGGGAGATTCTGGCGGTGGTCCGCCCCCGCCACGCACCCATAGCCTGCAGCCTCCCAGAAAGCTCGCGGCCCGGCGCTGGCGTGGGCACTGCACACCCCAGGCCTTGTGCCACCTACGGGCAAGGCAGGCTCCCCACACCCCAGCTCACGCCCACCCACCAGCCTCGGCCCGTCCACACCACGGCCCTCTGGCACCGCATAGGGATGTTTCCTGCTTGCCCGGCTCTGGGAACCGACTCCAGCCTGGGTGACCCCGCCCAGTGAATTCTGAATCCTGGCCAGAATCGGAGTGGCCCCTCCTTCCTTGGGCACTCACCTTCGGCCCTAGACATTCTTTAGCATTCCCTTTATACCGTCACCGGGACTCTCCCCTTAGAGCTATCAATTCGTACGCTAATCTTTTCCCGTTCGGATGACTCCGTCTCAACTGGCCTTTGACTGGCAACATCAAGCCCGGGATGCAAGCAGCCTTACAGACTCCACAGGGGATAATCACAAAGAAATGTGCACAGCATGGTTAAGCTTCTAAAAACCAAAGACAGAAATAATATCTTTAAGCAACCATAAGAGGAAAAAAAGACATTGCCTTTAAAGGAGCAACAATCAGCAGAAACAACCAAGACCAGAAGACAATGGGATGGTGTCTTCAGTGCTGAAGAACTAGCCGCCATCCAAAATCCTCCTCACTGGAAATATCTTTCAAGAATGAAGGTAAAATCGAGATACCGTCAGACGAACAAAAGCCAGGAAGTTCGTCAGCGGCGGCAGACCCACACAGGACTGGACTAACCAGCGTCTCCGACAGAGGGAAATGGTCCCACATGGCAGATCAGACATGCGGAAGAGAAACAAAAAGAGTAAAGACGTGGATAAATGACCACTAATTGTATAAAACAACAATAAAAGTGCCTGGAGTTTAAAATATAGAGAATTAAAATACATACAATGGCACGTGACTCAGGGAGGGGCTAGAACGGAGTTACCGTATTCTCGAATTGTCCGGGAAGAAAAGTACTAAAAACATGGGATTTTGAGAAGACAAGAATGCGAGCTGTAATCTCTAAGGAACCACTGAAAAAATAGGAAGAGACTGTATGAATATAATTGCCAAGCTAATAATAGGAAGAACTGGAATAATAAAAAATAATCAAAAAGGCGGCAGGAAAGGCAGGTGGGGAGTAGGAGCAAACAGTGGCAGGTTTACCTCCCCCTCCATAAATGCCCCAGTTGGAAGACAGGCTGTCAGATTATTTTTTAAAATCTATATGCTGTTAACAAGATGTGTCTATCCAAACTTAAAGATGCAGAAAGATTGAAAGTAAAATTATGGAAAAACATCCACTCTGCAGATACAGCCCCCCCAAACCCGTCAGCACAGCTATGTTAATATCAGAAAGAAAGGACACTTTAAGGCAAAATGCATTGCTACTTACAAAGGGACACTTTGTAAAGATATAAAGTATACTCAACAGAACAATTTCTAAATTTGCGTCTGACGAGTTACACAGCCTCAGCGTGTAAAGTGAAAGCTAATAACTACAAAGAGAAATAAATACGATCCTCACACACCTCTCACAAACATTAAAAAGTGAATCTAATCTCACACAACACTTCCAAAAAGAAAGGAAAATGAACACTTTTCAGTGCTTGTGGTGGGACCAACATAACCCTGATACCAAAACCGTAACAAGAAAAAAACCCAAATCACAGGCCAGTTTCACTTGTGAACACAGCGCAAAAATCCTAAACAAAATATTAGCAAACTGAAAACCAACAGCATCTACAAATTGTCAGAATTAAGCGAATTTGGAAAGGCTGCTGAATACGAAGTCAAGAATCGAGTCTGTAGACTAGCAAGTAACAGAAAAGTACTTAAAAAAATAGCATCAAAAAATCAAATATCTAGAGATACTGATGATTAGCGATATTTCTACACAGAAAACTAAAAAAATACATTGAGAAAAATGTTTTAAAAGACCTAATAGTCCTCCCACCCACGGGGGACGTTCCAGGACCCAGGATGAGTGCCCGAAGCCGCGGGTGGCAGCAGACCTGCCTGTACCGCGTGTCCCGTGCTGTTTTCCACTCCGCTATCCAAGACGGCTGCTGGCACCGCAGCGTGGACACGCCGGACAAAGGGACGATTCAAGTCCCAGGTGGGGCAGGGGACAGCAGGAGATTTCATCGCACAACTCAACTGAACTTATGAATCGTTCCTTTCTGGAATTTTCCATTTAATATTTTTGGGCCACTGTTGACTTAAGGTAACTGAAACCTTGGAAAGTGAAACCCTGATAAGAGAGGACGACTGTAAGAAAGAGACTTCACCGTGTTGTAAGGATGTTACTCATCCCCATATTAACCCGTAGACTTAATCATAGTCAAATTCCCAACCTGTGCTGTGAACATCGACAATTCTAAAATCTGTTCCAAACACATATGATTTAAAATGGCCAAGACACTTGAAGACAGTGGGCAGACCCGACCCGCCTAATGTCGGGACTGAACATCAAGCTCCACCGTGAAGCGTGACGGCGGCACAGGGACAGACAGACTCGTGGCACCTGTTCCAGGCATAGCTAAATACGAATAAGCCCATAAAGCTCCGGGATCTAGAAGACAATTAAAACTACCTTCATGATCTAGGAGCAGGGAAATTTTTCTTAAGCCATGAAAAGCACTGTCCACAGAGGAAACGGTAAGTCTGACTGCATTGACATTCAGAAGTCATTTTCAGCAGGTGACACCATTAGGAGAGGGGAAGGCACACAGTGAGGAGGACGTTCGCCAAGCTGCACTCAACACAGGGCTCGCGCAGACACACGGAGAGCTCAACTCCGCGAGGGCCGATGCGGCAAACAGGGCGCGGGACCTGAACAGGCGCATCCCAAAGGGATCCCCGGGCAGCCGGCGAACGCACGGAAGGCTCAGCGTCAGTTGTCAGAGAAATGCGGATTCACCCCACACCGGACTACTGCCGCACACACACACCAGCACTTAAAACCGGCAAGACCCACACACGCCAGCGGGGGACGAGGAGGAGCAGCCGCCGCCACGCCGGCCGTCACCGGGGGACTTGGAGCCACGCGGCCACCTCGGAGTGCGGCTCGGCCGCAGCTCGTTGGGTCTTGATGTTAATACGGTCACAGCCTAAGCTCAGAACGGCCTTTCTCTCCTCCACCACTCTCGGCCACCTCCGCACCGCGTTAAAGTGACTCAAAGACACACACGTTAACATCTCCGATATCACACGCACCCTAATTGGCACCCGATCTGCCCTGGCGACCGCTCCTCCACGGCACTTCAGCACAGTTGGCAGCTATCTCATCTGAGAACCGTCCGTCTCCCACGTCGGACTATCAGCTTCAGGAAACAGACTGTCTTCTTCACTGCTGTGAATCAGAAAACTGGAATTTCTGGGTCAAGAGCCACACGCTTTCTTATTACGCAAGTAACACACCCCATTTAAAAATCTGGCAGTGCGTTGCACAAGCCCCCCAGTCCCCAACGCGCCACTGCCGGCGGTTTGGAACATGCTTCGGACCGTGTTCGCGCTTGCACGCACCTGTACTGCACACGTTACAGGCACGTTATATGCTCATAAATCTGCAAGCCTTTTAGTCATTTTCCAGTGAGAAGTAGAAAAATTGTAAATTCCACTCACACTCCATGGACACACATTAACAGAAAGCCTCCGTCTACTTTTCATGAAGATTATGGTGCTACATGCCCACCAGAAAGGAATGGGGGCCAGTCGTCCCTCTCCAGCTCTGGATATACTCGGTCTTTCCAATGTTTTCATAATTCCATGGTTTAAGTGTGTACTTTCCTGATATACAGGACTCAAATCTATTAGTCTTTCCCTCTATGGTTTTCCAGATTTTAAGAGCCCTCCCGTTCCCACACTGCCCCAACAGCGTGAAGTCATACAAGTACATTCCTAAGCTTTCTTCTGTTATCAGAGCTTTATTTTACACTTAGCTCTTTAATCCATCTTGAATTTGTTTTTACATTCAATATGAGAATAATTTTTTATAACCAGATGGCTAGCTCTGCTTATGAGGAACCCTTCCTTTGACTCGATTAAAATGCCATTTTTATTAGGTATTAACTGCCCACACATACTTGATATGATTCCTGGGGTTTTTTTGTTTGTTTGTTTTAGAGACAAAGTTTCACTCTGTCACCCCAGCTGGAGTGCAGTGGCATCGTCAGAGCTCATTGCAACCTCAAACTCCTGGGCTCAAGTGATCCTCCTGCCTCAGCCTCCCGAGTAGCTGGGACTACAGGTGTGTGCCACCACACCCAGCTGATTTTTTTGTTTTTTTTTTTTTTTTTTGTAGAGACAGGGGACTCATTCTTGCTCAGGCTGGTCTCAAACTCCTGACCTCAAGCAATCCTCCTGCCTTGGCTTTCAAAAGTACTAGGATTACAGGTGTGAGCCACCATGCCCAACCTTATTTTCTAGACTTTCTATAATTTTTCACTGATCTATCTCTATGGCAGTGCCATGCTGTTTCGATTACTGTAGCTTTGTGGTAAATTTTAATATCTGGTGAAGAAAGCCCTCTCTCTCATTAAACTTTTACAAGTTAGCAGTTTGCATATTTTACTTCCATATCAATTTTTAAGTAATTTTGTATTTTTAAAAGGCTTAGTTTTCTTTTCAGAATTGCATTAAATCTATTTGATATTTTTACAATATTACATCTTTCTAGATATTTTGTTCAGCTCTTGTTTTTATCTTTTGGTATTATTTGGTTTTATCTTTTGCCCACGCCATCCCCAAGAGGAGCCCAGCTGTGGGCAGATGTTGCCACTTGCCTTGGAAGCGAGCCAGGAAGCAGCAGCGTCCCCGCAGCAGCAACATGAAGCTCTGCACGGGGGTTGCTTTCTGCTGACTGAGCAGACAGTGCCTCGATCTCTGGACGTGGGGTCCGTGTGAAGGCCCCCGATTCCTGGCTGGGCAGGGTGCGGGACAACCAGCCAGGAACTACTGGGGAGGGAGGAGGGGGCAGCTCCTCTCCACTAAATACTGGCAGCCAGATCTCCCCAAGGTCCCTGGGGTGGAGGTAGGGGAGTCCTGGGGTGGCAAAGTCCTTCCAGATGGCTCTGAAGACAGGGAGGGCTTTAGTCCTTCCGACGGTCTCTGAGGAATAACGGCAAAGGCAAGAGTCCCAGCAAGACCTTGGGAGCGGCACCTAGGAAACAGCCCTGTCCCACGCTGGGTCTGGGCTCTGGGGCTGCCTCAGGTCAGGACACTGCCTGGGGCTTCAGTGAGCCGCCGGTGGGGGCTGAGGATCAGGCTGGTGAGCTCACCCTCATCTGGCCCCTGGGTCCACTCTGTAGGTGACAGCTGGCCACCAGCGGGGCTCAGAGTCCACAGGGAGGGTCTGGCCGGGCTGGTTACCCCGTGGGCATCCTCAGGGGAGGTAGAGTGCCACCACCACGTAGATGACCCAGCTGGTGGACACGAAGACCCCGAAGAGCAGGCTAAACAGCACTAGTGAGCGGGCCTTCCGCGAGGCCACCTCGGCCTGGGCCAGGTCGCCCCTGCCCAGGGCTGCACGGGTCTGCAACAAGATAGCGCAGGAGCAGTGAGCAGTCAGGAAGCCCCATTCCCACCCCGGGGCAACACCGCCAGAGACAGGCCCTGTTCTGTAGCCTGGAAAGCACACCCTGAGAGGTTCAGGGACCTGCCAGGCCCACGACTCGTAAGGAGTGATGGCGGCAGTGGCCACCTGCTCCCGGGTGCTCATCCTGGCCAGGCATTGACTGATGCCCTTACAGTTTCATCTACAATCCCCTGAGGTTGCCTCCACTTTGCAGATGTGGAAACAAAGACTCGGAGAGGTTAGGTGACCTGCCCAGGGCTGCACAGCTAGTTATGGAGCCAGAATTCACAGACAGGCCGTGGCCTCCAGAGTCCCAGCTCTGAGCTGCCCTGAGGGCTGGCTTCTCTCCATGGCCCGGGCTTGGGTAGCAGAGGGAAGCCAGGGGCATGCAGGTCGGCCTTGAGCACAGGCCCCCAGAGTCTTGCCTACTGCGTCTCTGCTGGAATGTCATCACACTGGCATCGCTGAGTCCACAGGGCCCAGCCCTGTGCCTGATATGGTCAGTAAAGTCAGGGAGGGGGGAGGAAAAGGAGGGAGCTAGTGAGAGGTGGATGGATGGGAGGATGGGTGAGGAAAGCGACAGGTGAGTAAATGGGTGAATAGAGAGAGGGAGGGAGAGAGGGAGGGAGGGAAGGAAGGAGGGAGAGAGGGAGGGAGGGAGGGAGGGAGGGAGGGACCGACACAGGCTAGAGAGGTGGCAGGTAGGGAGGTGGGAAGAGACTAGAGAGGTGGTGGCTGGTTGAGCAGACACACGATGAAAGGGGGGGTGCAGGCCAGAGAGATGGTGCCTGGCGGGGGATGGACAGGTGGGCAGGCACACGCGCAGCAAGAGGAGGGTTAGATGTGTGCGTGGACAGACGTAGGGATGAGTGCATGGACGGATGAGCAGACTCTTCCCCCTTTCAAAACACGAGCCCCCACGAGAATGGGCAGCACCTGGGCCTCATGCGTCATTCAAACCTTGGCTGTGAATCACTGAGGCTGAGCTTCCCAGAGCAGCCCTGGAGTGGTAAGGGGCAGAGACACGGGCGGGTGCCCATACAAGAGGGGCAAGGACCTCCCAATTCCCACTCCCCTCCTGAGGGAGACACCCCAGAGACTCTGCTGCTGGGAGAGGGGCCCGTGGACCCCACCTGGGGTACTGGTGGCTGTGTGCTGGGAGGGGCTGTGCAGGGCCTGCCCACCCCACCTACCTCGTGGGCGTACACGATGGCAATGAGCCCGGTGAGCAGGCAGCAGAAGAGGGTGGCCAGCACGGACTCCACCATGTAGTCCTTGGGCAGGGGCCTGTGCTCCACCGTGGGCGGGGCAGGCAGGCCAGCCCCGGGGCTGTTGTACTGTGGGGCGGAACCACAGTGGTGAGGGGGCTGCCCACCTCCAGACACCAGAGTGAGGACACAGCTGGCCAGGGCCCTGGAAGGTCAGTCACTCTGTGCCCCACACCCCCACCCCGTGATGCTGCAGGTTACCTGGGAGTGGGTCAGGGGCCCCCTTCTGCCCTCCTCCTCCCATCGCGCTCCCTCCCGGTCACTCAGCCCCCAGGAGTCCTCTGGGCTCTGCCCTCTGCAACCAGGGTCCAGTCCCCACCTGCTGCCACCCCTCCCTGGGGGATCTCCAATCTCTCCCCCACCCGGCAGCCCGGGGCGGTGGGGAGTGGAGGGGGTGTTTTGTTGGTTTTTTTAAAGAAAATCTAATCAAGTCACCTCCCGCCCAAAGGCCCCGGGGCCCCTCACCTGGATCCCATCTTCCTTCTCTCCCCGCCCCCCCCCACGCCAAACCCACCGCGCTCATTCCCCCACCTGTGCTGTGCCCTCTGCCGGGGCGCCCTTCCTACACTTCTCTGCCGGAACCCTCCTATTCACCCTCCAGCACCCGGCTCACATGCCTCCACCTCCAGGTAGCCTCCCGGCTCGCCCGCCCCGCAGACCAAGGGACAAGAGTGAGCCCTCGTCCCCTGCGCACCGCTTCCCGCCGGGCCACGACTCACCACCGGGAAGGGGAAGGTGGGCGCGGCGGGGTAGAGCGGGGCGGGCGGCGGCGGGAAGGCGGCGGCGGGCGCAGGCGCGGCCTGGAAGAGCACCGGCACCTGCGGGAAGGGCGGGTAGAGCAGGTGCACGGCCTTGGGGTCGGGCGGCGCGTAGGGCGGCGGCTCGCCCACGAAGCCGATGGGAAGGACCCCGCCGGCCGCCGCCTTGGGCTCTGGCCTGGCCTCGCCCGTCCCCGCGGCCGGGGCCGGGGGCTCCTCTGGGGCCGGCTCGCTTCCTTCGGCGCCCGCGGTCGCCGCGTCCTCGCTGGGCCCCGCGTCCTCGTCCAGGGGCTGCGGGCGGCGCGGGAGCGCGGGAAGCGTGAGGGGCGCGGGGCTCTGGGCGTCCTCCGGTGGGATAGGGCTGCCACCCGCTTTCGTGTCCCCTCCTGGAGAGAAAGGGCAGAGCGGTGAGTCCCGGGGGGCCCCTCAGGTGGGACCTTCCCCCAACACCCAGAACACGCCGCCCCTCCATACGCAGTGCCAGTCCTCTCCAGCTCATCCAATCCTCAAGCAAAGGTCAACGTTGGGACAAGGAAACTGAGGCTCAGAGGGGTGACGCACCTTGCTGAAGGTCACACAGCCGAAAGGGGCCCCCACCCTGGGTCCAAATTGCTTCTATTAGGTGCTATTCCCTGCCCCCAGGCCCAGCTGTCACAGCTGATTGGACCATAAAAAGAGCATTGACCCGGGGCAGCCTCTGATTGGCTGCCCTGAGATACAGCTCCAACAGGTGGCTCATCTGAGGAGATGAGCGTAGCCAATCAGATTCTTGGGTTGGGGCTGTGGGGAAGGAGTGGGGGGCCCAGGCCCTACCAGAGTCTGTCAGCCAGACTGTTGCCAATAGAGTGACATGGTGGAGCCAGAAGGTCACTAAGGGTCATGTGCCACTGAGGCACAGAGAGAACAGAAACCAGAATGTGCAGGGCCCTGCAGCCAGGGCCCAGAGCCCCAAAGGCAGCCAGCTGCCTGCCTTCCAACCCAGGCCCTGCCCTCCGGCAGCCACAGATAAACTGGTGGCACCTGAGTAGGTCTCAATACATCCTGAAGGTCCCCTGTACCTCCTGAGAGCATCCTGATCAGCTGTGCACTGGAGGGTCTCTGGCAGGGGCCCAAGGAAGGCCCTGGAAGAGAACCTGGGGTGGACTCCTCTGACCTGTGTGGGCATTCAAGGACTCACACCAAGGGTGGGCAGCCCTGCAACAAGGGTTTGGCTTCAGGTTCATTTCCAAAGTGTCCTTAAGGGTTATAGAAGGCAGAGGAAGAAGTGAAACACATAACACGGGACATCTCCATGGATGGGAAGGGTCTTTCTGAAGACCCCTTCTCCCATCTCCATCACCCACAGGGCTGGAGGGTGGAGTCAGGGGCCAGGGATCCTTGGGAGGGGTCCCAATGGCACGAATGCTGAGCCCCTGAGAGCTTCCTGCCCCAGCCCCCTCCCAGCAGCCAGGGTCTCACTCAAGGCCTCTGCTCCTCACACACCTGCTGTTTATAACTCCTCACCTTTACACCTGTGCCAATCTCCCTATTTTTCCACCCCTTGGAGCTTGGCCTGGCATGTGTCTTGCTTTGGCCAACGGGACATTGACAAACATCTTGCAAGCAGAAGCCTTATAAACCTCTCTCTCCAGGTTACCATGGGCTGGGGGCGGGAGGACGTGGGGTTAGTGTTTCTGTTTGGGAGGATGAGAAAGTTCTGGAGATGGATGGTGGTGATGGTACACAACACTGTGGGTGTACTTAATGCCACTGAATTGCACACTTAAAAATAATTAAAAGCTTAAATTTTATGTTACACGTATTTTACCACAATTTTTAAAAAGCCCATCTCTCCATCTGATGACAACTAAAAAGTCAGACAAAATACAAAAACCAACATGAGGTCACTGAAAAGCAATCAAAAGCAGGCAAATTATGGAGTGGGGTCAAAACCCAGAGTCACCCTCAGGCGCACTTTTGCTTTTACGATCCCTATTTTACAGATGGGGGAACTGAGGCTCTCAGCAGGTAAACTGAGCCTCAGCGAGTTAGGTCTCCACTCCAGAGACCAGTCCCTCCCAGATGCTGCGACAGGAATTCCCGCAGGGCCCCTGCCCCAGTTATCACAACAAAAACCACAGCTACCCTGGACCCTGCCGCAGAGTAAATAAACTTGCTGGCCCGGCCACGACCTCCCCTTCTCAGGTTCTCGACTAACACCTGAGCCTCGCCGGACATTCCAGCCGGGAAGGGGAGATGCTGGGCTGCCCGGGGCGGGGAGGGTGGGCAAGTGCTCGAGGTCTGGGCAGATCCTGGGCGGGGTAAGAGCCAGGCCGGGCACCCCCTCTTCGCTCAGCATCCCCTGGAGCCGGCTGCAGATGGGATCTGGGGCGCGCCCCACCCCTGAGTTCTCGAGGTGGGCCCGGCTGTGGGCCGTGGCGGGCTGGGGGAGGCAGGATTCTGCAGGGTCCCGTGCCACCACCCCACCCCTGCCAGCCCGGGACTCCCAAGAGCAAGGCCGGGGTCTCGACTCCCGTCCCCGCCCGTCCCAGCGCCCGGCTCGCGGGGGCGGTCAGAGTTGGTGGCGGAGCTTTTGCGCGCAGCCCCTGTCTGCACGTACCTCCGCCTCTGTGCCCACCCCGCCCCTCAGCCTCTGTCCCCAGCTCTGGTCCCTGAATTTCCCCTCCTCGACCTCCCTCCCCAGGCTCTGTCTCCGCCCCGCTTGCCAGGGTCGCCCCTTCCCCCTGAAGCGCTGAGCAAAGCCACCGGGGACAGGACGCGGCGCGGAAGGGGCTGGAGAGCGTCCGAGGACGCGCCCGGGCATCTGCTGCCCGCCCGGGGTCTCGCGCAGGGCGCCCGCAGAGCTGGGCAGGGCTTGCCCAGAGCTCCAGAACTTTTTACAGCCTCCTGGGCCCCCCGCTCGGGTGGGGGTGTCCCGGCTGGGCGGTCGCCCCCTCCCGCCCCCGCCCCGACGACCCGGGCGCCGCAGCCCCGCCTTACCTGCCTCCATGGCGCTCGGGACTGCGGCTCCTGCTCCCGCCAGGCGCTCGGCGTCGCCGCGGGCTCGGGTTTCCTGGTGCCGCCGCGCACCTGTTAATAATTGACTGCCTTGTTTGCCGACGGCCGCGTCACCACCGTGCAGGACAGGACGGCGGGGTCGGGCTCACGGCACCACAAGGGGTCCAAGGGGCGCGGGGCTGGCGGGGTGGCACCTGCAAGTGCCCGCAGGGGCCTGGGCGGCCAGGCGGCACAGTAGGAGCGCCAAGTGATGTGCGACCCCCAAGCACCGCGGAGGATCTTAGTGGCCAGATTTTCCTTTTAATTTCCCAGCAAGTGAGACCAGAAATGTAGATTTTTCATGTGAAATCTGACTTTTTATTTTAACACTTGCCCCTTCTTCTAAAACAGAAATCTGAGTTTTAGGCTGAGCGCCGTGGCTCACGTCTGTAATCCTAGCACGCTAGGAAGCGGAGGTGGGAGGATCACTTGAGGTCAGGAGTTCAAAACCAGCCCGTGCAAGAGTGAGACCCTGTTTCTACAAAAGACAGAAAAAATTAGCCAGCCGTGATGGCACGCACCTGTAGTCCCAGCTACTCGGGAGGCTGATGCAGGAGGATCGCCTGAGCCCAGGAGTTTGAGGTTGCTGTGAGCTAGGCTGATGCCACAGCACTCTAGCCTGGGCAACAGAGTGAGACTCTGTCACAAAAATAAAAAGAAATCTGAGTTTTAAAACAATGTGTGGGAGACTTCTGCTCCCTGAAATGCGCCCCTCTGGAGAACCTGGAAATGCTGGATCAACACCACCAGCCACCTGCCAGACAGAGTCGAAATTCATAGCTCCCAGATGAGAAGGAAAAGCCCCAGGACCGGCATGAAGAGGGAGCGCCTGGTAAGCCTGGGGGGCTGGTCTCAGTGGCCCAGGGCTTGAGTCTCACACCCGGATGTGGGCAGGAGACTTAGCCTTGGGTCTGGTAAGCAGGGGTTGGGATGTAAAGAGCAGAACCGAAATCAAACTCTGCCAACAGCTCATACGAGTGACAAGAAAGTTGGTCCGAACCAGCCCAGGTTATGGTGAGGCAATAAAATCTCCCTGGGGGTTGGAACCACAAGCCTGTTCCTCAATTTCAGTCTATCTAGTGGTCCAGACAACCCCACACTAAAAATTGACATTAAAAAAAAAAGGCTCCAGGAAAGAGCTCTGGGACTTATCCAGAGCAAATGTAAAAGTACTCCCATCCGAGCTGACAAAATTCCCACGGAAAAGGTGTCCCTGAAGATGAGCCCACCATGCACAAGGGAAAACATGCAGGGAAACAATCCACCATGAGCAAGAGTCTGCAGACACACAGCAGCAAGATCGGGTTAGCTAGGATGAAAGACAAACCACTTGGAACATTTAAAACAGAGAAGATGTAGCGTAGAGAGCTGGCTTTAGAGGTGACAAAAGCCAACCAGAGGAGAGAGAAACAACGCAGAGCTTAGTGTGAGGAGGAGGACAATGTCCTCGAGTGACATATTAACAAGGACAAGAAGGTGGGAGCAGCCCACCCAGGTGCAGGCAACAGGGGTTCGATGTTTGAAGAGCATTTGAAGAGGATAATAAAAGTGACTGAAAGTTGGTCTGCTTTTAACCACCATGTGACAGTAATCCTAAACAATGCCTGTGACAAAATACTCCTCCCTGAAAAGAATGTTTTGTTGGTCTGAGGTGTGACCCACTGCTGTGGTTACTGCTGGTTCTCGCTCAACGTCAGGTCTCCATCTCATGGCAGAAGACTAGAGAAGACTAGAAAAGTCCTCTCCTAGGAGTGTGAGCAGCCCAAGGGAAAAGAACAAGATTTTAAAAATATCAGTGTTTCCTCAATGAAAATACCCTACATGACAAACCCCACCCACACTCTTCTTAGAATTAATTTCCAGTCATCTTTCTAATTCCCACTCTTCTTTTTTTTGGAGACAGAGTCTTGCTCTGTTGCCCAGGCTCGGGTGCCATGGCATCATCATAGCTCACAGCAACCTCAAACTCCTGGGCTCAAGCAGATCCTCCTGTCTCAGCCTCCCGAGTAGCTGGGACTATAGGTGTGTACCACTATGCCCGACTAATTTTTCTATTTTTAGTACAGACGGGGTCTCACTCTTGCTCAGGCTGGTCTCGAACTCGTGACCGCAAGTAATCCTCCTGCCGCAGCCTGCCAGAGTGCTAGGATTACAGGCGTGAGCCACCGCGCCCAGCTGTAATTCCACTCTCAAATACTAACAGAGAGACAGTGACCACTTGCCACAGAGCTGAAGAAGGCATCTCACCTGAAAAGAGATACAAACAAACAAGTGGGAAAAAAGTAACTTGGAGGAAACAGATCACGGAGGGAGAAGAAAACTTTAAAAACAAACCAGTACGTTCAGAGAATTCGAAAGGCTCATGAAACAAGGGCAGGATGGTGTAAAAAAGGAACATTCATAAAACAAAACAAAGAGCTCTTGAGAATTAAAGATCTGTCAGCAGAAATTTAAAAGCTCCATGGAAAGGTGGGAAGGTAGACGTGGAGGAGGTCTCCGGACAGTGGAGGAAAAAATAGGAAAGTATTTAGGAAAAAACGACAGAGACAGCCCAGGATGCCTCACAGCTGGACCCCCAGGAGGTCCGCACGGAACCAAGAGAGGAGAAATCATCAAGGAACCCAAGGAAACCTTCTGTAACTGAAGGACACAAGTTTTCAGGCAAGAGCTCATTAAGCACCCAACAGACCAGGGAAAATAGCCCCTCCAAAGGGACAGGATTGTCCACTTTCAGAATACTAGGACAAAAGAGAGACTCTATCAATTTCCACAGGAAAAAAGGTAAGTTTCATACGCTGGACTGAGAATGAGAAAGACACTGGACTTCTCAATAGAAACATCGAAAACAAGGAAACAATAGACAAATGCTTCAAAATTCTGAGGGAAATTAATTTTCAGCTGGAGTAGAAACGCTGCCGCTGAGCAACCCGAGGCTAGAGCGGAAGCCGCCCTGCGATCTCACTCTAAAGATTCTCTCCCCCTCTCCTTTCCTCCGGGAAAGACCACTTATTCTAACGAACTCAGAATCATGACAGCACGAGGCCGGTTGGAGGAGGCCACACAAACACCAGCTTAGTCCTAACCTGACATGTGCGTCCCGACGGGCTTCCACACGCCACGAGCGCTCTCCCGCCGCAATGCCGGAGCAAGGGAGCCGTGCGTAACACAGGGGAGGTCTGGCCGGTGGCTCTACGTTTATACTTTCATTATCAATTATATTTTTATGCTAAATTAACTTGGTCATAAGAATTGATTTTCCATCTTTTTTAATTTGAATTTTTGGATTAGGCAAATGCATTTGTAAATCTGCACTGTTTCAGCGCCTCGCTGGAAGCCCCACACAGCTTGAGGTCATCCGTTCCGGGCACACTCCCAGAACCCTTTCATCTTGGTTTGGCAGCAAGGGCCAAACTGCTGCCCTGCTGCTGCTGTGACCGCTGGGTTCCCTGTGGCTCCGGTACGCAGGTGACGCCGGGCCTTGAGGGCTTAGCGTCACTTCCTCCACGGAGTCCCAGCGATGGCACGCCCCAGCATGTGGCCGGCGGCTGAGCCCACAGCCACACCGGGTACCAGAGTTGCCATCTAGGCCGTCAGACCTGGCTGCCGGCACTGTGCTGGCCTAGGCACAGCTCTCACCCGGGGTGCCTGGCTGCCGCAGGGCCTGGGCAGGGGGTGCGGCTTTCGCTTCCGTGAGGCGTCACGACTGGGTGGCGCTTTGATGTCTAGAAGTAGGAAACCCTGTAGAAAGCCCGGCTTGAGGACAGCAGAAGGCGTGAGGATGCCGTCTGCTGGACCCAAGCAAACCATCAATGGAGTATAAAGTAAAGGCATTTAAAAATATTCAAGATCTCAAAAGTTTTACCCCTCATTTGACTTTATCAAGAAGCATCGCCCAAAAAAGGAGGTAAACTACGAGGAAGGAAGTCATGTTATATAGCAAATAGGAGAGGGTCTCTTAACTGAGGGGAGCCTCAAAAAAACACTCCTGAGACAAAGGCTGCACAGCAGGCCCTGAAAGCCAGTCTCCCAGAGAACTGTCCGAAATTGACAACAGATTTCAAATCACACAGATCGAAGCAAGCAAACAACACAATCCAGGCATATTGCTTCCCACCGCAAAAAAAAGAAAGAAAAAGAGACAGGCCGGGTGCGGTGGCTCACGCCTGTAATCCCAGCACTCTGGGAGGCCGAGGCGGGAGGACTGCTTGAGTTCAGGATTCGAGACCAGCCTGAGCAAGAGTGAGACCCCGTCTTTACTAAAAATTAAAAAATTAGCTGGCCATCATGGCACGTGCCTGTAGTCCCAGCTACTCGGCAGGTTGAGGGAGAAGGATCGCTTGAGCCCGGGAGTTTGAGGCTATAATCATGCCACTGTACTCCAGCCTGGGTGATGAGATTCTGTCTCGTCTCTTTAAACAACAACAAAACCCAGCAAGGTTAGGACTAGGGTGAGGCATGAGGCAGGCGAGGCCCTCAACTGCAAAACTGACAGGGGCCCTCACTGTTAGGGTCACGCCTGTGCAGGACTCCGCACTTGCGTAACCTGAGAGCTGCAGTGGGGAATCCTGGCAGACACCCCCCGAGCCGGGTGCTCTAGGTGAGCATCCCCGGTAATACACGACGACGGCACATACCCTGATCTGACGCGCTGAGACGGGCACAGCACATCCGGGTGTCCCTCCCAATGATGCATGAACTCACGTCATGATAAAATGCCACACACACCATACTGAGGGCCATTCTACAAAACACTCTGATGTCTTTATTTTTCATGGTTAGAATTTTCATTTGCTTTTCTTAAAGAGCTACAACTTTTAATAACGTCTGTTTCGTTTTGCTTTCTTTTCAACGTCTATAAAACCTTTTACTTGAAAACACTTTAAAACTCATAGAAAAAGTTGCAAGAATAGTAGAAAGAACCACCGAGTGACCTTGCGTTCTGGACTGAATTGTGTTCCCCTCAAAATCTGTCTGTTGAACTCCTAACCCTTGGTACCTTAGACTATGGCTGTACTTGGAGACAGGGCCTTTAAGGAGGTGACTAAGGTTCAGTGTGGTCATGAGAGTAGGTCCTACCCTAGCATGACTGGTGTCCTCATAAGAGGAGACACCACGTGCGCACAAGCACAGAGGGACAGCCGTGTGAAGAGGCAGCGTGAAGGTGGCCGTTTGCAAGTCAAGGAGAGAGGCCCCGGTGGAAACCAACCCTGCTGGCACCTTGACCTTGGGCTCCTGCTGTTTCGGCCACTGTGTCTGTGGCGTTCGTCGTGGCAGCCAGAGCGGATGCGGCCAGCGCTGACGTTCCGCACCGTTCGCTCCGTCACCCGCGTGCTCGCTCTCCCCTCACGCACATGTGAGGGGAGAGCGCATGTACTTATTTTTTCTGAACATTCTCGAGTGAATTGCACATCATAGCCCTTTACCCCTAAATACCTGTCTTTCCTAAAAATGAGGATATTTTCTTACATAACCACAGCACAGTCATCAAATTCAGCAACTTTAGTGCTGATCCAATTAGACTGTACTGTTCAAATTACAATTTTATTACAGGACCCGAAAATATCTTTTCTAGTATATTTGTTTCCAGTCTAGGGTTATGTGTTGTTGCATTTAGTTGTCAGGTATTCAGTCTTCAAACACTTTTACAGACCTGTTTTTAAGTCCTTTTCAAATTGTATCATCTCTAGTTTTTCAGATGTGACTTTGTTGCTCGCTGCACCTGTTGGCTCCTCCACGAGGGGGCAGGTTTCTTCGCCTTTAACTTCGTGAGTTCGCCTGCAGCAAGAGCTGCCTGCTGAAGGTGTCCTGCCCGCGCCAGGCTCATGCCCCGGAACACGGGACAGTTTTGCGTTTGTCTCCACGGATCTCTACAGATGCACTGGTTCTGGACCACTTTTTATGTTCGTTTCTCAGCGTGGTGTTTCTGGACCACGTGGGTGGCCCACGCGTAGTGCAGGCCCATGGTCCCAGTTTCTTTTGATGTTCTTTTGCCCGACGCTGGATTGATGTGATGCTTTGCTCTAGTTTCACAAAAGGGCATCTCCTTCCAGGCTCCAGCTGTGTGCAGAGGGCCAGTTCCAGAACCCTGCCGCTGGGCACAGGGCTGGCGCCTTGACTTCCACCCCCAGGCACACACCTGGTCCTGGCCCTTCTATGGACAAGTCAGCTTCAAGCCACTAGATACGAGGACCTGCTTCATTTCAAGGGCCCGGATACCATATTTCCCTTGTTTTGAACAGGCAGATTACACGTTTCTTGTGGAGTGTATGTGTGCAACCATGTTGGCTCCCTCCACCTGCCAGCTCGATCCGTGGCAGCTGCAAGCCCTCGGCAAGCCATGTAATCTACTCTCAACTCACCCATCAGGAAAACGGGACCTAACGGTGCCCGCATCATAGGGCTGTCATGAAGCTTTAATGCTACTCGATATGCAAATCTCGCCTGACCTTCCTCGTGTTACCTGTCAACAGCCAGACCAGACCAGAAGGGCAAACGCCAGAACACAAAACCGTGGTTTTCCCTGGGTGATTTTAGTTTTATCTGTGTTTGTGTACATACATTTTCTGCAATGAACATGAGTTACTTTTGTGATTAGGAAACGGCAATCAACTATACATAAAACATCGGGCATCTGGTCAACTCTTTTAAGTGCTGAGAGCCAGCTTGCGTGCAATGAAAGCTTGAAGACATGACAGGAACATTTTTGCAGGGGGTCAGGATGGTTCCGGGTATGGGGAGGTAGCCATCGAGCACATTTCCCGGCCCGCGTATGTTTGCGGGTGGGGGACAGTGAAGGTAAGAAAGCGAATCCCACAGGGTGGACCCTGCTCACTCCCACAGTACTGCCTCACCTGGTCCCGGGAACCCAGACTCCGAGGGCTCTAACCTCAAGCCGCTGCCCCGTTCAGCAACAACAAACCTTTATCGTGGGTGCCAGAGATTCTGAGGAACAAGCAGCCACTGCCCGCCCTTAGAAGGCTCTATGCCCAGGACAAACATCAGCAGGTGACGGCAGACGCAGCGACTTCATTGCAGCTGTGTGAGGGGGCTTCCAGGAGGGCTGGGGCCACTGGGAACATGGAAGAGTTTAGCCTGGTCCAGCGGGGAGGACTCAGACCTTCTTCGAGGACCAGGTGCTGGGAACAGTCCCTGGGGAAGGGTTGGGGTGGGAGGCGTCCCGGGCCTGGACCCCGGGAGACGCCTTGGCCCCTTCTCCATCTCCACACCTCCCAGCGTGCCTTATACAGGGCCAGGCCACGGTGCGTGTCTCGAGGGTTGAACAAATAATGGAACCAGCCAGGATTCCTCCCATTCACTCGTGCTTCTCCAAGGTCACCCTTCTGCACAAAATGGGGACAGCCTGAGGCCATATGGAGATTTGGGGCTGGACATCTGCTTGGTGGTGGTGATTGGGGGGTGTCCCACAGTGGGGCCATGTGGGCCGGGACAGGATTGTTTCCTGGATGATGCCTGGTAACTGGGCCTGGGATGACTTAGGAAGGGGGCAATCTCGGCTTGCGGTGAGAGAGAGTTAAAGAGATAGTTACTGTCTATTAATACTTGGGACTGGCTGCTTTGCATAAGAAAGGCCTGCTCCCGCCCAGTCCTTTGCTATCTCTAAGAACTGGCTAGCCCAGCATTTTGGGAGGCTGAGGTGGGAGGATCACTAGAGACCAGGAGTTCAAGACCAGCCTGGGTCACATAGTGAGACCTCATCTCTACAAAAAATTTAAAAATTAGCCAGAGTGGCGGCATGCACCTATAGTCCCAGCTACTTGGTCTCAAGCTGTGGTTTTTTTTTTTTTTTTTTTTTGAGACATAGTCTCACTCTGTTGCCCAGGCTAGAGTGCCGTGGCGTCAGCCTAGCTCACAGCAACCTCAAACTCCTGAGCTCAAGCGATCCTTCTGTCTCAACCTCCCGAGTGGCTGGGACTACAGGCACACGCCACTGTGCCCGGCTAATTTTTTCTATATATTTTTAGTTGGCCAATTAATTTCTTTCTATTTTTAGTAGAGACGGGGTCTCGCTCTTGCTCAGGCTGGTTTCGAACTCCTGACCTTGAGCGATCCACCAGCCTCGGCCTCCCGGAGTGCTACGATTACAGGCGTGAGCCACTGCGCCCGGCCAAGGAGTCCGCCACGG
>CAUYRT010027144.1:0-23993 GCA_963574885.1 Lepilemur ruficaudatus | reverse complement strand
TATGTATATACCACATTTTCTTTATCCATTGATCTGTCAGTAGCTATTTAGGATGCCTCCATGTCTTGGCTATTATCAATAATGCTGCAATGAGGCTGGGCACGGTGGCTCACGCCTGTAATCCTAGCACTCTGGGAGGCCGAGGCAGGTGGATCACTCAAGGTCAGGAGTTCGAGACCAGCCTGAGCAAGAGCGAGACCCCATCTCTACTAAAAATAGAAAGAAATTAATTGGCCAACTAAAAATATATAGAAAAAGTTAGCCGGGCATGGTGGCTTATGCCTGTAGTCCCAGCTACTTGGGAGGCTGAGGCAGGATGATCGCCTGAGCCCAGGAGTTTGAGGTTGTTGTGAGCTAGGCTGATGCCACGGCACTCTAGCCCAGGTAACAGAGTGAGACTCTGTCTCAAAAAAAAAAAAAATAAATAAATAATAATAACAATGCTGCAATGAACATGGAAATGCAGATTTCTTTTTGAGATTTTGACTTTAATTCTTTTGGATATATACCCAGAAATGGGTTTGATGGATTACATGATAGCACTATTTTTAGTTTTTAAGACCTCCATGCTGTTTTCCATACTAGCTACACCAATTTACATTCCCACCAACAGTGTACACAAATTTTCTTTTCTGCACATCTTTGCCAGCATTTATTTCTCATTTTTTTTTTTAATAAAAAACAGTCCTAAAAAGAGTGAGATGATATCTTATTGTGGCTTTATTTGCATTTCTCTGGTGATCAGTGATGTTGAGTGCCTTTTCATATATCTGTTTTATATGTCTTCTTTGCAGGAATATCTGTTCAGTTCCTTTGCCCATCTTTAATTGGTTTATTTGTTTTTTGCTATTGAGTTGTAAGAGTTCCTTATACATTTTGGATGTTTACCATGTATCAGATACGTGGTTTGCAAATATTTTCTCCCATTCCTTAGGTTGCCTTTTTATTTTGTTGTTGTTTCCTTTGCTTTTCAGAAGCTTTTTAGTATGATATAATCCCACTCATCTAAATTGGCTTTTGTGGCCTATACTTCTGGTGTCATATCCAAGGAATCATTGCCAAATCCAATGCCCAGAAGCTTTTCTTCTGTGTTTTCTTCTAGAGGTTTTATAGTTTCAGGTCTTACATTTAAGTCTCGAATCCATTTTGAGTTGATTTTTGTGTATGGTGTGAGATAAGGGTCTAATTTCATTCTTTTACGTGTGGATTTCCAATTTATATCTTAATTTATATCTTTTTCCAATTTATATCTTTTTCCTTTTATATCTTAAAAAATTAGATATAAAAGGAACTTACATCAATACAATAATGGCCATTTATGAAAATCTCAGTCAACATCATACTTAATAGTGAAAAACTGAAAGCTTTTCTTTTAAGATTTGGAACAAGGGAAGGATGCCAACTCTTACCACTTCTGTTCAATATAATGCTAGAAGTTTTGGCCAGATAAATTAGGCAATAGAAAGAAATGCATCCAAATTGGAAAGGAAGAAGTAAGATTCTCTTTGTTTGCAGGGGACATGATCTTATATCTAGAAAACCCTAAATATTCCACACACACACACACACACGCACACCCCACACATACACAAATTGTTAGAATTAATGAAAAAATTTAGCAAAATTGCAGGACACAAAATTAACATACAAAATTGCTTGTATTTCTATACACTAACAATTACTTTTCTAAAAGGGAAATTAAGAAAACAATCCTATTTACAATAACATCAAAAAGAATAAAATACTTAGGAACAAACTTAAGCAAGGAGATGAAAGACTTGCACATATAAAACTATAAAACATTGATGAAATAAATTAAAGCAGACACAAATAAATGAAAAGACACCCCACATTCATGGATTGAAAAAATTAATATTGTTAAAGTGTCCATACTATACAAAATGATAAGCAGATTCAATGCAATCTCTACAGAAATCCCAATGGCATTTTTTTTTTACAGAAATGGAAAATAAACCCCTAAAATTCATATGGAACCACAAAAGACCATACATGGCCAAAGTGATTTTGAGCAAGAAGAACAAAGCTGGAGGCATCACACTTCCTCATTTCAAATTATAGTATAAAGCTAAAGTCATCATAACAGCATAGCCCTGGCAAAAAAAAAAAAAAAAAAAAAAGATTTATAGAACAACTGAATGGAATAGAGAGCTCAGAAATAAACCTATGCATATACAGTTGATTGATTGATAAGGGTACCTAGAGTACACAATGGAGAAAGGATAGTCTCTTCTACGTCAGTAAATTCCATAGTACTTGGGTCTATTTCTTTCTTAGAGAAACTTTCTCCAATGTAGTATTTGCATGGCTCTGACTTACCTTAAACTCCTTGTGATCACCAATTTTTTAATTTTTCGCCCATTGGCAAGTAAAATATTTTTTCACATTTTATTCATCATTTAACAAATATTTATTCAGTACTTTAAAAACATTTTCTTTAAAAGTTTTAATGAATTTTACAGATAATATTTGAAAATTACTGGCAGATAATAGTTATTCAGGAAAAACCTAACATAGTAATGTAATAGAACGTGAGGTAAAAATGACACAAATCTTTATTCTTTAGTTATTATTTTAGTGATATTATTGTCCTGAAGCAGGGTTTCCTCCTATTGCATGTCTAAACTGCTAGAAGTATAATTCACTGCATAAAGTGGCCGCAAGAAACCCTTGGGTTGGGCACAATTTGGATAGCAAAAATTCCAGCTAGCCCATGAACCCATTTCCCACTATATACAGCTCAATGTAGGCTTCCATATTATAAAACATATGTGATGAATGACAGGAAAACCACTTTCTAAACCCTTCCCCAGTTGCATAAATATACAGCTCAATGTAGGCTTCCATATTATAAAACATATGTGATGAATGACAGGAAAACCACTTTCTAAACCCTTCCCCAGTTGCATAAATACGATACAAAGCAATTATGAAAACTTTAGCTAAGGAACTACTACTTAGAGGCAGTAGAATGCCATGAGTCTTGAAGCCACACTGCTGAGTAGAATCTTGGTTTAATTTATCAGCCATATGACCTGGGGTGAGTTGTTTAAACTTTCTGTGCCTTGATGTCTTTATCTGTAAAACAAGTACATTAGGTATGCCTAATTTACAAGGTTAATGAGTGATGTAAAATGGGTTAACATATGTAATAGTCTAGGAACAGCACCTGATATATAGTCAAGTGCTCAATAAATATTATAATGGAGAAAATGATTTGGATAAAACAGGGGCAAAGAAAACTGACCCATTTTCCATGCAGAAACCGCAGAGCTAGCTACTAAGACTAACCCTTCTGCTGAATAAAATATTTTCAGAATCTTTCAAAATGTATTTTGTCAGCTGGCAAGAAATCAAGGAATCTCCAGAGGCCAAAAATAAGCAAGAGCAAGAACTTAAAGAAGTAAGTGGAGCACAGAAGCTGATTTTCGTCTTGTCTTATTTCAGGTTTCCTAGAAGCAGAACTTGAAGCAGGAATTCAGATGCATAAATACAGCCTCAGTTAAAGTCCAGTCTTAGACTCATCAGGGAGCAGAGAAGGAAAAGGAGCTAGAACATAAATTTCACTGCTGCATTGTTTCCCCTTGAGGCAAGAGGACCAGATTTTTGAACCTTATGTGAGTCAGTTATTATCTATGGGCTGATGGGGGCTGATGGAGGCTGCTTTCTGAGGCTGCTCCTCTCAGCTCTGCTAACTGGGGCAAAGGCAGCTGTGAACTCCTAATGGCCAAAGTCACATCAGCTGGGGGATGGAAATATCAGTCCAGTAAAGAGGCCTGAGAAGTCTTCCTGAGCCACCCCTGAGACTACTACAGCCCACCCCTTGCACTGCTCAGATGCACCTGCTTTTCACATTAAGTTCACTCTAACTAGTTACATCTCCAGCGGACTATTACTGCAATTCCTGGGAAAACTCACAAGGGAAATATTACTGGGTCTCCATGGCCGCAGTTGCTCTCAGAGACATGACTATACTCAACTTCTAGCTTTCCATCACCCTGGGACAGCACTTCTGCAGTCTAATTGCTTGGCTATTGGTGTGACCAGATTCTCATCCCTGAGGGGCTGAACTCCCGGTTATCATGGCCTCCCCAGCCATGATTGCTTTATGTGTCCATATGGAACTAAAACAGAGCACAAAAGTACCCCAAAAATGCCCCAGTGGATCATCTTTGTACTAGACACATTCTACCCAGGACTCTTACATAGCAATAGTCGTACTTCTCATGAAGTTCAGGATCGGTTACACCTGTCAGTATTTACCCTTTCCGTGCCTGCTCTTCTGCAGGCACAAGGAACCCTGAGTGACTAGATGTCAGGCGCAGCTTTAAATTTAGGCAGACTCTTATTCTATCCCTTGTTGGAAGCACCTCACCCTGACTTGGTTAGAATCAAGAACCACAGAGCCTAAATTTGCGGGGACAGGAAATGCAACTTCCCCAAGTAGTTCACAGGGAGGGAGGGCAAAAGTGGCCAGTCCTGTTTTCACCCCTTGATTTCTGAACTTATATATTCTACCTATAGCAGTCACATCAATAAACTGTGGATGCAGTTTTAAGGTGAGTACTACATCCTAAAGCTTAGCTCTATAGGATGTCTTGATTCCCCAGTCAGATCTTAGCTGATAACAAATCACCTCTGCCCCTTCACTAGAGAATAGCCTTCAGCTAACAGGAACCATGGCCCAGGAGGCTATGCACTTCCAGTTCCAGGGAGGAGGATAGACTTTAGCCAATGACTGACTGACACAAGGTATAAAAGGTCAGCACCCTTGCTCAACATAGAACTATGTGCTACAATGTGTGCTGCTGATCCTCTCCATGGGATCAGATTGAGACTGGTCTCCAGCTCAAACCAGAGTCTCACACCATTTCCCCCTGCCCTGTCTTGCTTCAATCACTCCCCTTCTCCTGAGAGCACACCCCTAATAAGTCACTTGAACTGGAGCCTCTGTTCCGGGCTTCACCCCTAGGGGAGTGGATAGCAGTTGATCATTGCAGAGCATCATTTCTGTGTGTAGTTAGATGTGTTTTTAAGAGGCCAAATCACGCCCTGAAGAGCACCACTCCATGAAGAGAGGAGAGGAAACAGTAAATATGTGGGTAAATACATAAGATTTTTCAGTCTTTTAAAAATTCCTTAAAAGCCAATTAACTATTTAAAGTAAAAATTAATATTTATATATTATGGGATTTATAATGTATATAGAAGTAAATATATGACATCAGTATTACAAAGGACAGCAGAAAAGCAATTGGAATTACATTTTATGAGGTTTTTACATGTGCTGTTGTAATGTTAATTCAAATAGACATTGATAAGTTAAATACGTATATTTAAATCTCTAAAGCAACTACAAAAAAATAATACCAAGAAGTATAGCTAAAAAGAGCTAGCATGAAATCCTAGAAAGTAATTGTCTAAGTTCTTGTCAAACCAGTTAAAAATCCTAGGCTCAATTAGATGCTGTTTGAAAGAGATGCACTTTAAATATAAAGGCACAAATTGAAAATAAAAGGATGAAAATATAAACATACCATCTAATCACTAAGACTAAATTTAGTGTGACTACATTATTTCAATACAAGAAGTATTACCAGAGATAAAGGGTTATTTAGAATCCTTATTATTTAGATATCAGGAAGACATAATTTTAAATGTGTACTTATCTAATTATAGAGCTTAAAAATATATCAAGCAAAAATGGACAGAAAAATATTGGAGAAATAGACAAATCCACAATAATAAGGAGACATTTTAATATCCCTCTCAAACTACCTATAACAATTGCTTCCCTATTTCAATACATACTGTAAAGCTACATTTGTCAAGAAAATGTGTCCCAACAATTCCATTTGTAGGTATCTACCCCAAATAAATTAAAGCATATATTCACAAAAAGATGTATACAAGAATGAGAAATTTTATTCCTAGGAGTGAAAAACTGAACGATCCATATGAAATGATCTCCAGTAGTAGTGGAGTAAAGACAGAAAAATGGAAAAAAAAAAAAAAAGAAGACTAGAGAGTCCAAAAATAGACACATCTGTATGGTCAACTGTTCTTTTCTATAAAGTGACATGGTAATTCAATGGCACAAGAATAATTTTTTTCAGCAAATTGTGCTAAAATGACTATACATAGAAAAAGAAAACAAAATTCAACTTCTACCATATATAGAAATTAATTTGAGACCTAATATGTAGCTAACACTAAAATTTCTCTAAGTAAACATAGGAAAATATCTTTACAATATTGGGATAGGTAAATATTTCTTAGGACATAAATAGCTCCAACCATAAGATAAAAAATAATAAATTATACTTTAACAAAATTAAACTCATGCTTCTAAAAAGATTTCATTAAAACAATAAAAAGGCTGAGTTAATAATTTATATATTCAGATTATATAAAGAACCTCTCCAACTCATACTAAAAATACAGGCCAATGAAAAATACGTAAGAGATTTGAAGAGACACTTGAAAAAAGAAGATACAGACGTTTCTAAAACATACGTAACAAGATACTCAACATTATTAGTTTCTAGGAAACACAAATGAAAACCATAATCAGATATCACCTCACACTAGGAAGACTAAAATTAAAAATAGTAATACCAAGCGTTGAGGATCTGGAGTAAAGTCTCTGCTATACCTCCTTGGTGGGAGTGTAAAATGGTAAAGCCACTTTGGAAATTAGTTTGCAGTTTCCTATAAATTTAAACATACATATACTCTGTGTCCCAACAATTCCATTTGTAGGTATCTACCCCAAATAAATTAAAGCATATATTCACAAAAAGATGTATACAAGAATGAGAAATTTTATTCCTAGGAGTGAAAAACTGAATGATCTATATGAAATGATCTCCATATGCATCAACATGTTATTGGACAAATTGTGGTAGATTAGGAAATGTTAGCACTATTCCATTCCAAAGGAACTACTGATACATACAATTTCAAAGGTGAATTTCAAAACCTTCATGGCGATTTAAAAAACAGCCAGACAAAAGAGTGCATTCTGTATGACTCCATTAATGTGAAGTTCTAAAACAGGCAAAAATAAAGCTATGGTTTTAGAAATCAGATTGTTTCCTGGGGACTGGGAGGTGGGTGTGAAACTGCAAAGCACATTAGGAAACTTTCTGAGATGATAGAAATAATCTACACATTGATTGGAATGATGATTACACCGGTGTATACATTTGTCAATGAATTGTGTGTGTGCATTTTGTTAAATGCAAAATGTACCTCAATACAGTTGATTAAAAACATTTTCAAAGTGATACTTTTTCCAGCTGTTTTCTCTAATAATAGCAACAGCAATAAAAAAATGCTAACATTTATTAAGTACCTCTGCCAAGCACTATGATAAGTGCTTCATACATCTTAACTAATTGAACCCTCTTAAGGATTTTATGATACTTCATATCACAAGTATGCTATCTCCTGTCTCCATTTTATACATAAGAAAGTTGAAACACAGACTATTGCATTAACATGCTCAATGGCTCACAGGTAGAAACTGGTGGAACCAGTCAATTAGTCCAGGCATTCTAGATCCAGAGTCTGTTCTCCTAATTACCTCACTGTACTGCCTCTTATTTCTTTACTACTGTTATACCCGATTGAAAAATAAAGAGTTAATTTTTCCTAGAATATTGGATTCCACAGAATGGAGCACTCCTGAAGACTTTGACACTAGAACCAGCTAAGCACGTGTAAATCCAAATTAACTTCTCTAAGGGTCTGTTTATGTAACACACGACATAGGACTACAACAGGTATACTTCCATCATTTCTCCAGGTGTTGTAGACATGTTGCCAATTCCTCATAGCTGGCAACATCACTGACAGCTGGTCGGTCAGGTTTGAGCAGCATCACTGTGTGGTCCACCAGAATACTTTGAATGTTTTTTATTCTCTTTTTCATTCCTGGGTTTCACTGGAGGGTCTCCAGGTGTGCCTGGTCTCCAGGTGTTGCCAACAAGGGCCCACTATCATTTTCCCCCTCAGCAGGCCATGAACTAAACTGAAAGAGGGAAGGATGTAGGCTTGTGTTAGGTTTCCCAGTGGAGAACGTATCACCATTTATGATAGAATGGTAGGCATTTTGCCATCTCTGCATGTAGTGTGTGCTGACTTGACAGCCAGCAAGTTGGGACACACAACAGAATCTTATGAAACTAATCTACACTATAATCTATAGGTTTATCTTTACCAAGACTCTTTGTAAGAATTGGATTTCATGACATATAATTAGGTTTTATGAAATCTCTGTAGTGCTTTGTAATCAACAAATGGATTAATTCCACGTCTGTGCATAGTATTCATAGTACGCATTGGAAAGCCAGGTAATGCGATTTCCTTTAGAATTTATTTATTTATTTTTTTGCCATTTTTAAAAATAATTCACTGCTTTGTTTATGACTATTTAGAGCAAAAGTAAGTAAAAGAATCAGACCTAGAAAATTTCTTGCAAAGAAGGTTATTTAATACTTTCATGTTCACTGTTTTCTAGAATTAGTTCAGGCCAATGCTTCTCTAAATGACTTTCTGTATCAAGGTCAACTGAGTGCTCACTTAAAAAGCAGATTCCTGGGTCCCCCTCCTGAGTCTACCAAGTCAGTGTATTAGCTGAGGGTTCCAGGAATCAACATTTTAGTAAGCCAGGGGTGTTCTTATTTACCTTTAAATTTGGCAACTTCTGCTTTAGGCCTGACAGAGAGGGAAAAATAGCCATCAAACAATGTATTTGTAGAAGCAATTCCTAAAATGAATGGCGAATTAAACGGCAGCCAGAAAAAGAAACCTTTCATATCAGCACAGCAGCTTCTCTCTGCAAAGGGCTGCTTGCTGGTTTAAAAAACAGGATCTTTAATACCTGTAGCACACTATGCCATTATCTTCAACTTCACAAAGGAGTTTTTAGATCTGCTACATGAAAGATGTTGTAATAAACCACACAAATGCTACATTGAACTAAAGCAAATGCAAACGGAGAATTTAATACCTGCAGATATAAAACCTCAGTTTGTTTTTAAAGCTCCTTTTCATCTTGAGAAGAAAGAGAGATTTAATCAGTCCTTTTGGAGCAGCTATCCCATGTCAGAGTCGTGCTGCCTTACTTTAGTTCAAAGGGGTCAAAGGTAGTTTCTTCTTCTAAACCAAGTAGGGAAGTGGCAGAAACTGAAATAAATGAGCAGCTACCTTTATTTCCATGGATCAAATGATATGTAATATAAGAGGCATTTCTATTTTAAGGAACATGAAGAATCTGGATCCTATAGAAGCCTAAATGTGGTTGAACTATAGTTTCTTGTTGTTTTTCACTTCTCCATTACAATGAAAATGAATGAATGAATGAATGAATGAGTGAACTAAACAAAAACTTTTAAATAATCCGGTTGAGCACGTTTTACGTATTTTCTGTTCCTGGGTGATTTTTCACCTGTGACTGGAGATTGCCTGAGCATTACAAATGGGCTTCTCCTACCTCCTGAACCCTGGCTGGCCTCAGTAAACCTGACAGGCGACAAAGCAAGGGAAAGATCTTTGGAAACAGATGGCTCCAAGCAAGACTTTCTGCTTTCAGAGCAAGGCAACCACTAGTTTCAATTAAAGGCTGGATATCAGTCTGCTAGTTTTTCATCCAGCTTGTTGTCATCATCTGTCGCAGAATTTACACCACCTTCCTGTCTTACTCTTTGTTTCTCTGAACTCAGCTAGACAGTAGTCTTCAGATCAGCTCTGCAGAGCTACGATGGCAAGACCAAAAGGAGGCAAATTAATTTCTATCTGTTACAAAAGAAAGTGCATCCATTGCAAACCTATTTAATAAAATATTCTGACTTGGTACAAACTGCAGGTGCTACAGAAGGAGAAGATGTGTTGGAGTTTGTATTCAGAATGGGGGGCTATCTAATGAAGTACTGAATGCTATTAATATTTTTCTTACACATTGTAAATAAAATTACCACCTCATTTATAGGTGGAGTGCTTAATTAGATATTAGGTATTCAAGCTTCAGTGGTTAAACACAGTGCTGTAGAAAATAAATAGGCTTTTTAAAGGGATGCCAGTAGAGATTGGCAAAGATTTTCAAATCTGCCTTGGTTGATAATATTTATTAATATTACATCTTCTGTTATACCAGACACCATTTAAGTCCTCTGTGATCCTGAACTTATTATATTGGCCACACACCAATCATCTGCATTTTCTATTATCTTAAAATACTTGGTTAGGACATTCTACCTAAATCTGACATATAGGGTTTATATAGATAGGCATTTGTTTAACTTAATTGTACTAGTTATAGGGTCAATCCAAACAAAGCCTTTGGTGCTAAGGTATTGAAGAAAGCACCAAGCCACGTCGACTTCTAGCACTGCTCAACAAAAGGTATTTTTTGTCATAAGAATTGGAGAATTACATAAAAATATGAGTATTCCTAGGCCTGAGGGTAAAGTTCACATTGGTGACTTGCTTCTCCCATTTCTCCTGTTAATGCCTGTGATGATGATAAAAGTAGAGAGTTACTGAAACATACTAGAGTCTATGAAATGTTGCTTAGAGAAAGGATGTGTAGCAGCTTATAAAGTTCCATCAAATGTCTCTCCTAGAGCAGATCTTAGAGACAACCAAAGCCATGATCCCACAATAGCGGGAAGTATGATGGTATTTACAAAAGCTCTTATAATTGTGACACATGACAATCTCTATCCTCTGTTATCACAGGAATTAAAGGGACTAACATAGTAAAAGAATTGGGGTGGGCAGTAGCTTAATACAGTTAAAATCACTAGTATCACATTAATATCAATAATGGAGAAGCATAGAGTAAACAGCCATATATAAAATAAATTTAAGAGTACTCACTAAATCTGTAAAGTAAAATATTATTGCTGATCAGTCATTCAACGAGTATGGAGCACCTAATAAAATCAGTGCTATGCTAAATGCAGTGGAGATAGTTACAAAAGAGCATAAAATATGATGCCTACCTTCAAAGAGTTTAGATCTAAGAGAGGTGTTGTGATAATGAATTATTTCTTCTGTAATTTCATGGATAATCGTCTTCCTTCTTAGTGAGAACTTAACTTGAATGCACTGCTTATAAATGCTTTCTTCAAGAATTCCACCCCATGAATGAAGTCAGAGAGTTCATTTAATTCCCTGTGGCATGTTTGTTGTGAATTCATTTAGCAAATAATCAAAAACTTATGTACCAGTAAGAATACTAAAGGAAATAGACCAATTGAATTTTGGCTTCACTACTTTTGACACTTTTTTTCCTGAAATATGATATTATAGTTAAATACAGACTCTGAAAAGCATATCACCAGATACAGATTTGAGATTTATTATTTTAGCAAAACTGGATAAACCATGCTGAAAATCTTTTGACCTCAATTCGCTTTATGTTCTGATAAAATTTGCCAAAGAAGTTCTAGTAGCCTTTCTTATGTACATACGAATTCAATAAAATCTTCCTATTGGTGATCAAGATTTTTGTTTTATTTTATAAATATGCAAGTTATTTTCATAAATCCCATAATTGACTAAAGATGTACCTTTTTAAAACTAATAAACCAGATTCACTTTAGAAGTTATGTGAACAATACAATTTAATCACCCAAATTTCTGCCTATTACAATATGCATTCTCTTCTAGTAGTACAAGGTAATGTGCTTTGAAAAGATGGCTGCCCACAATACCATATATTTAAAAGGTTAAAAATCTTACTACCACTACACAAAGCTTCTCTCAATGACCTATGAGAGGATCTTCATCAACTTATCTAAATTACTTTTAAATATATTTGTATTTTAATGTGTATAATTTCCTAATAGAATGGCCTCTTTAATGTTCATCATATCAGATAACAGGTACTTTTATTTCTCCGAAAAAATAGAAAGACATACTTGTTACTTCTATTTTTCAGGTTTGATTGGTCTTATTTGTGATTTTATAAATATTATTCCATTGAAAAATTCAATTTTCCTTCCTTAAATGTTGAAGTTACCTACTATCCTGTTCTTAATGTTCATATCCTCTCAGGTCAATAAGCACAGTAGAAAATATTCTCATAAGGCATTGTGCATAAAACATCATCCATGTACTATGGGTTTCCATCTAGTCTTTCCTGGAATAATTGTATTTACTCTCAGAAACTTTTGGTGATTCCCATATATACGTGAATCTCCTGATCTCTCTCTTCACCTCACATTTGTACCTGCATGTTTCACAGGCACTCTGTCCTCAACATGGTCAAAACCTTCAAAATTTCCTTTTAAATCTTTTTTTATTCCTGTCTATATCAGTAAATAGAAGTAGCAATTTTGTTCTACAAAGAATCCAGGCTACAAGACTAAATGTCATTTTGAGTTGCTCTCTTACTATCTAGTTTACCACCAACTTTTCTTAATTCTACATCTTTAATATCATATTATTTAATTTGTACATCTTTAAATTTCAACTGACACTAATTTAGTTCATGCTGTCAAAATCTCTCTCTCTCTCTCTCATTTTCTCTCTCCCATTACTTTTATGAAATTAGGTTGAATGTCCACCCTCTGGGCTCCTAGTTAACTTTGTGTAGGCTGCTGTCATAACATTGATTATATTAAGCCTTAACCCCCTTCTCTCTTACTCTGTTCCATAAGGATAGAGGCCTGTCTCATTTGTCTTCGTGTCCCTAAAATTTAGCACATAATTTGTCACAAGGTCGGTGTATAATAAATATTCATTCAGTAATTAAAACATACCTGCCTCTGAGAAGATCAGAATTTAGTTGAACTGACAGATATGTATGTAGCTAACTATAATGCAAAGCAAAGTATGACAAAAGAGCCATGACTTATTAAAACCAGTGGGATATATTCGTTCTATCCTTTTATAGGAGATCAAATTACTTTTACAAATAAATTACAATACTTAAATAAAATATAGATTACTGCAAAATACTTTTTAAAGTATTCTTTTTTCCTGGCATTTATACTTTCCTTTAGAAAATAAACTACACATTTGGATTTTTAAATATTGACTTTTAATTTTACAACAGAAACTTGCATAATTATAATGAATTTAAGGACAGTAAAAAAATTTTCTAATTTTTCCTCTGACTTTAGTGTACCTAGGTCAGACATGGGCCCTTCAGTATCCATGGGGGATTGGTTGCAGAACCCCCCAGAGATACAAAAATCCACAGATTTTCACGTCCCTTATATAAAATGGTGGGGTATTTGCATATAGCCCATGCACATGCTCCCATATACTTGAAATGATTTCTAGATTACTTAAAATACCCAATACAATGTAAATCTATGTAAATAGTTGTTACACTGTATTTTTACTTGTATTATTTTTACTGTTATTCTTAACATTTTTCAATCTGTTGGTTGAATCTGTGGATGTAGAACCCACAGATATGAATGGCCAACTGTAATTCTGTTTCCGTCATAGCAAGATTCCAATGATTACACAATATTTGATTAATTTTAAGCCAATGATGAACAAGAAGGCCAGGTTCTTTGCTATTCAACAAATATGTGTTCATTCTGGAATTTGTTAGCATGAGCCTTTGGCTCCATTTCTTTAGAAAATAAAAACTTCCTCCTTTTAAAGCAAACCAGAAATAAGATTTTTTCCAAATGATCTGTCACCTTATTACTTCAACCAATTGGACTCAAGCCTTCTTTCTTGGGAAAAGTAATTTTGCAGATGGTGGATGATTCATGTGACTACCATCCCTCAAGTTTTATTTATTCTTTAGAAGAATTCTTTATGATGGTTACTATTTTCCATGGCCAAAATTCAATTACTTTTTAAAGAAAACAGAAGCCTTTCTTTCTCTTTATCCTGAAACTTTCAGGAAGATAAACCAATATCAATTAAGTATAAAACAAGTGAAATATAAAAATGATACCTATATTACAAGGAGGTATATATACCTATATATTTCCTGAGGGAACTTAATTTTTTAAGGAATTTGCAATTTGGGGGACTTCTGCTAAGTGATAGTTATATTGACTTCAAATCTTGGCTCCAATAATGACTCGTATGGGACCTCACTGAAGTGACTTGCTATCCTTAAGCTTTAGTTTCTTCATCTATAAAATAGGGATGTTAAGACAATTACCTCATTAGGAGAGATAGTGGGAGGATTACATTAATATTTAAAATTATTTAAACTAGTTGTTGGCATATAATTACATAATAAACACTCAAAAATGTTAACATTTTTTATTATCATTATTAATATTTCCAATTAATACCTATAGATTTGAACAGTGTTTGCCTTACATTATCACGTAAGTTCCAATCATGAATACATGTCTTAAGTTGGCTCCCTTAAAAGTAAACTCTGGGGCAAGAATTTTAGTATAAGTAGTTTATTTGGGAGATGATTTTAGGAAGCATTGATAGGAGAGTGGGAAACTGAGACAAAGGGGTAAGAAAGACAATGAAAGGTGCATTTTCTAGCTGGTTATCAGTGTGGGCAACTGAGCTCTGTCCTACAGAAGCTTGGGACAAAGTGCGGAGTTATCTACCCAGTGAATGAGGACGCTGCAGTATTTATGCTCCAAATCTCCTCTGGTATTGGCTGGAGGGTGCTCCAGGAGCATGAACTCCCAAGCACTTCTAGATTTCCCACATCCCCACCTCCTTCTCCAGCCCCAAAAGCCTACAGGTGGGAAGTTGTTGATGCTGCCTCTGGACTCCATTGGCATGTACTGAAATAGAATGCTCTAGAATGGTGAATACTGAGGGCATATGGCAGAGTCCAGAGTTGTGAAGAGTTTCTGTTATGAATTGACAATTAGGGGATTTTGTTTCTAATATACATAATGGTGAAGCAAATTAAAAATGTGAGGAGAGACGTGGTAGGAGGAATCTTGAAAATGTCAACCAAAGCACATATGAGCTTAAATAATCTGCAAACCCTGCGATATTCCTCAAATTACCCTTAGTATATACAAAATGTTATTTCACTAATCCAGACTATGAATAATGTACAAAATGATGTATGAATGATGTATGAAAGAATAATCAAATGACTGTAAGGGAGAAATATATCTCTTCCTTAGAAATATTATCCTTAGGATAGATCTTTGCTTAAAACCTCACCCAAGGAAGTAGTGCTGCTGAAAATAATTTAACAATAGCATCTTCTGGTTGGGAATGTGTGACTTACATTTCCTATTCTTGTTTAATCATTGTTTAAAATATCAGAAGCACTAGAGCGATCTGATTGAAAGGGTTATTAAATATATACGGAAGCTGAAAATCCTAAACAACTACCTTTCACATCTTAAATCTTAAGAAATAAGTGTCACTTGTGCTGTGTTCATTCACACGCAAAATGTAAGTTTTCCTATGATAATTATCACTTTCTTTTATTTATAGAAAACCTGTAACTTTGTGAATAACAAACCGAGCCTACTTTGTCAGTTTTCTATAAATGTAATAATAATTATTGTTAACACCAGTAGTTAAATTTTGAAAATAGCTGACGATAATAAACAGGGGTGACATTCACATTATAAAAATGCAAAGAAAACCACTACACAATAAAAAAGCTGTAATCATGATCTCCTTGCTAAATTCAACCCATAATTTCCAATGTCAGAATTCTATATCCATATGGCTCATGATAATACTCATTTTGTTAAATTGCATACATTTAAAAAAAAACGGTGTGGTTGAATGAATAAGCAAAGGTCTACAATGACTGAGTTCAAATCAGTTCCTCTGTTTAAGGAAGTAAACATGAGACAGTGCTTTTGGAATGTAGACAGGCTTCTCTTTAAAAATATTTGAAGGAATTTGATGGCTCTAGAAACTTATCTTACATACCATCTTTGCATCTGGAATCTTGGATTTTATTGTTGGTCCCATCATTGGTTTAATGACAGTAATTTAGACACATTTGTTCCCCTTCTTTCTTATCTTATTTTACAGAGTTTTTTGGTAAAGGCAAAATATAAGTTAACCCACTCATCAGGCTCATTTCTAATAAACGAAACTAAGTAAATCCTCACATTAAAGTATATTGAATGAGTCCACCAGTAATGTTCATTTTGAAGTTCAAATTCTTTTTTAGGTTTCCTAATCTCTGATTTTTATACCTGATTGGCTCAAGCAGACTGTGACCTGGTTTTTTACGTGGGCCCTATCACTCAGCTATTATTCACCCAGTAGCTTAGGTTTCAGCTGCTACTTACCAGTAATTCATTCACCAAATATGTTTTAGCATATACTATTCATCAGGTACTGTTCCAACTGCTGGGAATGCTGTCATGAATACAATTTAAACGGTAAAAGAAAATAAAACAAAGTTTGTCATGGAGCTTACACATTTATTCAATCCTTCAAGATTCCAAGCAAGACCTAAATGATAGGTAAAGCTCTTGTAATTAAAATAGAATAATTTTTTTTTTAAGGAGAGGTGAATTCTTTGACTTGCAAATGACAAAGAATAAACTTGAGCATGGAAGGAAGGTAATTTCTAAAGTAAAGAAACCACATAATTCCTTGATTATGCTGCTAATATTCGTGACCCAAGAATGAAAGGTTTTGTTCAACCACAAATTCTTGAGATAACTCAAAAATAAATATGCATACAAAAATCATCCACTCTCTATTTTGTAATATCAATATTTCTTTACTCTTTTCCCTTAGCATATAAAAATGTTCAGATTTTTTCAATATTAAAAGAAAAAACTCTCCATAGCCTGCCTCTCTCCTATTCTAAACTGTCTCTTTTTTATGTATATTTTGGAAAAAGAATCCCTCCACACTTATTTTTCACTCCACATTTCCCATCTGCTCTTCACCCTGCTGCAGCCCTCCCTAGTGCAAGACTCCTGACATAAAAAGCTGATATCTTTTTCTCCCTTTCATTCAGGGTAATTTTCCTTTGCCCTTTGAGAAAAACCTTGAACAATCCTATGGCTTTTCCGTGCACTACTAAGTAATAGATGGTCATGCTTTTAGTTTAAGCCTCAAACTCACTTTCTATTCAGTAATTAGAACGTCCTATCCAAGATATTGATCAAAACTTCAAATTGATTTTAGAATTACATGTTTTCTCCCCTAGCTAGGGTTTGTTTCTCTTCTTCCCTACTTTGCACCTGGGTTTCCAATACAATGGGGAAAGGAAGGCGTTGAAAGGTAAGAGGAGCGAAAAGGACAAAAAAAACCTTCTTAATTAAACTTGAAGCCATCCTAAATTATTTTGTACTCTCTGAATAAGCTCACACTGAAAGCTGGTTTTATGGGGCTCTTCAAAGATGTTCTTCACTGGGGACTTCTCTCCTGCAGTTTTGACTATCCAGACTGAGGTCTCTCACTTCTAGGTGGCTACTTGAGAGATTACTTGATAAATATTCACCATTAGACCAAGCATCACGAAGACAGAGGCAATGTCTACTCTGCTAACATTATATGCCCAGTGTCCTGCATTGTGCCTGATACACAGTAATCTCTCACTAAATATTAGTTGAGTGAATAAGTGAAAGATGCTCTCTAAATTCAATGTTGATTTCCTGTCTTTAACCTTAATACACATTTTACATTGTTGTATCATGCCTTCTCTTATGAAATTCTCCTCTCCCTTCCTCTAATACATAAATATGTCCTGTTTTCCTTCTCCCTGGTTGCTCTCAGTTTTTATAAAGCCTTCTCGTCTTTGTTTAACAGCTCCCTAATTGCCAGCGTCCCCTTGAGCTGAATGAGTGCCTCTCTTTCCTCGTTACTATAAACAGTTTCCTTTACCCATTCTCTTGGCTTTAAGAAGTCCATATTTTCAGCCCAAAACTAGTTCCTAGGTTACATTTTCACATACTCAACTGCCCTTAGAATATTTGCCATCTCACAAAAACCTCAAACTCCTTGCCTCAGGTTTGAACCCATTATGTTTTCTCTAAGACTTATCCTAGTCCTTGATGTCTACAATGTGGTGAATGGCATCATTATATATATTTAGTCTCTCTGGTCAGAAATCTGAAAAGCCATCCTAAACTACAGCATTCTCATTCAAAACACACATCCAAGTGGTTCCCCAAATCCTTTACATTTGATCTTCTAAAGAAGTATTTAATCTGTATCTTCCTCTAGTTTCCAGAGCCTTATCACTTTGCAATTCAATTATCACTATAGCTTCCTCCTAACGGGTCACCCCACCTGTTCCAATTTATCCCCTATACTGCTGCAAGAGTGGTCATCCTAGGACTCAGATTTAATACCAATTGCTTTCTTGAAATAGCTTCCTGCATTGCATTCAAAATAAAACACAAATCTAGCCTAAATCAGAAGGTTCTTTGTGATCTGTCCCTGACCTATCTCGCCAGCTTCGATTCTAATCTCTTCCTATAAGGAGACCCATGCTCAAATATTGTAGTTTCCCCAAAGCAGGCATGCTGTTTTATAGTTCTAGACCTATGTAATTTTTACCCTCCTTTACCTTTTTTTATCTTCCAAAATTACAAAGAATGTGTCATTTTATTCATCTTAGAATAGCAAGTAGGTCTCAGGTTAACTGTTCAAGACTTCAAGACTTAAGTCAAATACTTCCCTGAGAACCATGCCCTTTCACCTGTTCTGAGGCGGGTTATCTCCTCCTGTGTCCCCATAGTTTTATATGCGTACCTCTATTTTAAGACTGCAAACATTGCATTGTTCTTTTTTTCCCCCTCAACATACCCATTTCTTCATTATTGAGTACGTTAAAGGTAATTGATAAGTACAGGTATGTGATATGAAGTCGGACTGTGGAGTGAAATTCTTTTATTGCCATTTACAAACCACTGACCTGAGTTAGGCTAGTCGCTTACTTTATTGTTCCTCTGTGTCATCGTCTGTGAAATGGGTATGATAATATTTCCTACTCAGAGATATTACAAGGATGAAAAGAAGTTTGTATACATAAAGTGCTTACAACAATGCACATGATACATTATATGGGCTTGATAAAAGTTACCTGTTATTATTGTTCTTTTTATACCCATAGAAAAGAGCCTCAAATATTAATTAGTTGAATGAATAAGATTAATGCATGAACAAAACTGCTGATGATTAATTTTTAGAAAATTATAAATGTTTAAAATATGTCCAAATGTTGCCTCAGAAAGCATGTTCCTGACCCCTTTCACAAATTAAAATAGATTGTCCATGTTTTCATAGATTCCAGTTCCTCTCCTTGTACTGCTTATAGAATAATGTAATAGAATCATGTTCTCCTTCATATTGTTTATTCCATTTCATAAGAATATATGTTTTAATCTCTAGGTATGTGTCAGGCCATTACTTTCATTCAAATTTACTTGGTATCAGGCCATTACCATTTTGTTCCCTGATGTTTACTCAATAACTAGCATAGTGTATGCCACGTGGTAAGTGTTTGATGTGTATTTGTTGACTGCATGAAGGTACAGTCAAAATAGTCCAGTAGAATTCATTATTTTGAAATGAATTAGAATACTACTCAGAAACTGTTAGTGCCTCCACATCATTCTAATAGACAGGAGTTATCATACTATAAACATCAAGTTCTATGATGCAAAGTTTGTTCTTAGTCAGAGTTTTATCCATAGTAACTCTTAGTATTTAGTTATTAACAGTATTCACTTTTCATTGTTCAAGCTTCTTTCTGTTTTATTCATCATTATGTACATATTTTAGTTTTAACATGCCTTAGATCTGTTTTTAGAAGGAGGTAGGAAAGAAAAAAAATGTGAAAAGAAAGTAAGAATTGACTATTGATTATAGTGAAAGTGTGAAACTATAGCATATATAAAGCTTGGGAATAGCTCACCAAGAAAGTTTCCATGAATCTAAGTGCTAATTATAATATTATTACTAATAAAAGAAACTTGTTTCATGTTTTCCAAACATGAAGTTGTTTCATATACGTTCTCTCATCTAATGCTCACAACCACCCCAAGGGACTTCACACATGAATTGTGATCCCTTACATATGGATCAACTGAGGCTCAGAGAAATTGCATGACTTTCTCAAGTTCTCAAGTTATTGAATTTGTTCTCACAGTGATTGAGGCTATTACTCAGATGCAGATCAGCTTTGCCAAGCCCGTTGGTCTTTATAGGATACCATTGCACTTCCTTCATAAATGAAATTTCTGTGCAATTAAAACAACAAAACAAAACTAGGAATGGATTTTTAATTATGATTTCTTTTAGGGGAACAGGTAGCAAGATCTGCTCATCGCATTAAGTACCAGGAAGAATGGGTTACACGTAGCTTTGATCTTATTCAAGCTGCATTGAGATGCTGAAACACGTTGTACCAGGCATTTATGAAATAAATTGCTGTAATTGTTTTTACTTTTGCATTTTATTGGATACAGATATAGTATTTTATCTAGTGCTTGTCAAATGATAATGTCTAAAACAGATCATTGTTTAATTATAGTGAAAGCTGAAGTAAACAGCCTGAGTGATTTCTAAAAATCTAACCACTAATAACCACACCCTCTGGCAACTCTCCTAAGTCTCACAAGAAAACAATAAGGTAGATTGTGTTAAGTGAAAATTTAAAAAAATAAGCATTAAGCTCTGTGCCAACACATGGTAAAAGATGGAATCCTGATTAAAACTAATGAATAAAAGTGCCTTCAACTTATGTAAAGGATCCTTCTCTTGTTTATTTCTTTTCATTTTTTGTACACATTTAACCTTTTCCTGCATTTTGTGATTACCATGTGAAAGACACTATTCTAAGCTGGAAAAGTTTTCAATTAAGTCCAATTTGATATTTTTAAAAGCATAAACTTGGAGTCATATGGGTCTAAATTTGAATCCCTCCTGTTGTCGTGATACTTAAGAGGTACACAAGAAACATCGACTTAAGAAGTCTTATTTCCCTCCATTACCTCTTCTAAATTCCTTGGTTCTTTGCCAATAGGAGGTGTGTGGATTCATACTATCAGGGTTAAGAAGTGATGTCAGCAGCCACCTTTGAAAGTGAAATAAAGGTTCTACTGAAAATAAGAGTAGTGGTTGAAAGTGTGTTTAAGATGAGTTCCTTTCAGGCACATAATTGCTTATTCCTTATATTCACTGAATGTCTTAGGAAAAAACACCACTACCACCACAACAAATGACCCACAGAATGATTAAATCAATTGCTGAGGTTTTGATCAAATCACCTGGTCCTCTGCATGAGCTAAGCGACCACACTTAAAGAGAATAAAAAGTAGTAAATAATTGTGATCAATTTAGCATATTTACTCTTTTATATGAATACAAATCAGGCTATTTCCAGGAATCTGTTACCCTGTTTCTGTTTCAAAATGTACTCATTTTGAGGGCAAGAAACAAAAATAAAGGAGAAGTAGGTCCCTGTAGATGTTAAAAACAAAAAAGAGCCAGAATTTGGCAGCTACTTAAAGATATGAAGAAAATAAAAAAAACAAAAAATAAAAATCATGTAACTGCCAACAATCTTGGGCTTTTTGTCTAGGGTAGGTTTATTTCTGTACTCCTCTGGAGGAATTCAGAGACAAGGATAAGAACTCTGGTAACCTCAGAATTGCGTGTGTGGTTGTAACTGTTATCACTGAAAAAGGATAAGGAGATTTACATGTTTAACCACAAAATAAAGATATGAAATAGAAAGGAAAATTTCTGCCATTAACCTAGAACCCACAATCAAATCCTAAGAAACAGGATCTGTGGTGTGTGGGTTGCTCACATTAGCTGAATTAAAGCGTGGTGGGTGTAGTAATCATCTTAAAAACTCATTTTAATTGTTTCACTTAACACCCACAATTTAGATTATTGTTAAACATTTAAAACATCTTGAAATTTGAATCAATTTTATTTTGACTGATTAGATTCTTCTCTATCCGGATGTAACCCTGGAGAGTAAACCAAGTATGAGGAAAATGTGGGATCAAGGAAACAGGGAGGGGATGGAATAAGGAAAGAAGCAACTAAAATATACCGAATGATGGTGAAATATTCCAGAATAGCATTTGATAGCAGAATTAGAGAGCGACCAATCTTATCCAAACAGGTGGACAGAGGGTTCTAAGATCAATGTGTCCAAAAAAAAAAAAATGCACTGATAAAATACCTGCTCTGTTTATTAGTTTGAGTGAGATTATTACACTTACAGTAGAGAGCTTGGAGTTCATTGGGCAAGAGGTAAAAGCGAAAGTTAATAATTGGAAATGAGACAATTGTTCAATCTATAGGAAATAAAAGTTGTACCAGAAAGAAATGTAATCATAGTACACAATATGGCTCACCTGTGAAGTGTTAACTTAGCAATAGCCCTTGAACTGGGGCTCACATCATTGGTGCTCCTGGTTTCCAGGCCTTCAGATTTGGACTGGAATTTATACCACCAGCATTCCCAGGTCTCAAGTTTGCAGACAGCAGATCACAGGACTTTTTAAGCTCTACAATCCCAGGAACCAATTCCTTATGATATTTTATAAATATAATGTTTTATTTGTTTGCTTGTTGTTTCTGTTCTGCTGCTTTAGGTATTACTAAATTGAAGAGAAGACACACCTTTAAAACAATCTTCTCTTTGGTGATTCTATGCAGAGAATAACACCCCCTTCTTAGAATTTCCACCTTTAGAGAGTCTACCTCTGTTACTCTGATTACCACCTGCCCTTGAGCAATTTCCCCTTAGTGTCCCTGGATTCAGTGCTTTTGTCCTGGCTTTCAGATGTGGCACAGCTCATGTATCAACGTGGCTATTGCCATCAGAGTTAGCTCCTAAGGAATGGCACAATGGCATGGGATGTGTGACAGGTTGCATGTAGAGAGGCATGGAGGGTAGAATAGGAATAAGCAAGTAAGCAGCAGGTAATAAGTACTTGCACATTTCTTTTTATTGGGGAAGGAAAAACTATAGAGTGAGAGAAAGTCGGCATAAAAACAATTTGAGAGCAAGATGGCAGACTAGACACAGCCTACATATGCTGCTCTCATGGAGAGGATTGAAAGAGGCAAATGGATATTCATCTCCAGATAGATTGTCTAAGGGAGAGCACTGGGAATCAACAGACAGGTGACAGGCTCCCAAAGTGAAGGAGCACTCTGTAGGATGGAAGGCACACAGGGAAGGCATCTGCATGTGGGGAAGGGGCAGATGAGAGAATCGCAGGACCCCACACTTCCCCTGTGAACATTACTATCTGACTGTGGGAAGGTCTCTCAACCACAGTAGGCCACCAAACTGAATTAGGGAGCTGACTAGAAACTGTGCAGTGGTGTATGTCTGGGGAGAGGGCTCAATGGGGACCCACTGGTATGTACCCTGAGCACTGTGCTTGGTGCCATTTTGTGTCCCCAGACCTAGAACACTGAGCAACCTGGGGATTAGACCCACTGCTACTGCCTCCTTATCACCCCTGCCGGACCAGGGATAGAGTAGAGACAGCACACTCACATATCATGTGGGCAGAAGCCAAGCCACATGTCTCCACCACAACTGGGGGATCTAGGCAGGGTAAACATTCAGGTTACCATGGGCCACAAATGTAGCCACCCATGGACACAGATAAGGTGGCTTTCAAGCCTCTATGCCAAGACAAATGCAGCCACCCACGAACATGAGCAAGACATCTCTCAAGCCCCTGAAGGGCACAAGTGCACCAGCTTATGGAACTAGGCAGGGTGATCACTCTGCAGAGTGCAAACTGCCTGTGTCAACCACAGGGGAACAGTGAGACATGAGACTCAGGACAAAAGCAGTCTCAAATGCTCACAGTACATCTGCCCCTCTCCTGCCAGGTTAGTCCTCTGGATTAGGACTCAAGTATGACATCCAAAAACCTTTAGTCTCTTCACTAAGTAGGAGAGTTCCCAGCAGAGGAAGACGGGCTTGCAAACCTATTCATCTTCATTTGAGAGAAGAGATTTCAGATGAGAAGAAACTACCATAAGAACTCCGGAAACATGAAGAAACAAGCTGGTTTGACACCCTC